>CAUJRU010002424.1:0-77681 GCA_963277665.1 Viscum album | reverse complement strand
TAAAATATAAATAATATTTATGATGTAGTTAGTTTGTCATAACTATTTATTTATTGCTTATTTAGTGAATGTTAAATATACGGGAGTTCGAGGAACCCTAACGGAGTATTTAGGACATCCACTATATAAGCAGGGGAGGAGCTCTATCAATTGTTCATTCCAATGGATTGAGAGTTCCCCTCTCCTCCTGTATCCTAGAGAGAGAAAGGCTCAATCTAAACGATCGATCTAAAAACGTCTTCGAGGATCGAAAGCATGAGATTGAGGTGGTCGTCGCGACGTTGAAGAATTCATCGAAACTCTGCACTAGCAACCAGACTTCAACGATCGGCGTACGAGCGGATTCTTGTAGTGTGTGTAGACGATCTAGAGGGGTTCAACATCAGATCCTTCGAGCAACAATCGCTGGCAATGAGCTGCAGTCGAATGCACTGATGTTACGAATTAGGTATCCGTTCTGTATTAATTTTTGTGCTCTGATAATTCACGCGAGATCCCCATACCTTATCGGGGCTAGGATCATCGGAGGCGACGAAGTTTCGTCGCTCCGATGATAAACATTTTTAGATTCCTCGACCCATCGACTTCTGGTGCGCGACTCGGTACCATCAATTGGTATCAAAGGGTGGTTGTGTGGATTTTATGATCTGAAAATTAAAATTGCCAAAAATTATGTAGAGTATTAATTCGATCCCAATTTAAAAACTGCACGTCAATCCGTTACCAGACGATCAAGTTACAACCATCCAAAAAATTTGATACGAATCGTTTGAAGTCTTTTGGGTATTAAAATTGAAGAACTATATATATATTTGTTCGGTTTTAATATCCAAACATGGTGCAATTACATTCCAACGATTGGAGAATATTTTTTAATATTATTAAAAAATATTTCAGCCTAGAAAAAAATTGAATTTGGCCATTTTAAAGGTGAGTGCGGGTGACTAATTGGAAACAAACAAAACAATAGCCTTTTGAAAATAAGGCCGACGACGTGACTTGTTTTTTAACAAAAGCAAAAAACTAAAAAAGGGGAAATCTTCCGTTGGAAGCTTCCTCGATCGGCCCTCCTCCCTGGCTAGCACCGGCCGCCACCATGGTCGACCACCCCGACGCAGCGCCATCGTCGACCCGAGCGTCGTGCCGCCTCTCCGTCCCAGGCCAAGTCGCGCCCTATGCCGCCGTCTGGTCGAGCCAGGCCTCCATCTCCCTGCGGCCGCCGGTGCCGCACGAGCTCGCTGCCTTGGTCGGCCGCCTCTCTCCCGTCATCTGGAGCCGGCGCCGCCTGTCGCCGGTCGCACCCTAGCCACTCGCTGAAGTCCCCGACGCCGACCGCCGTATCGAACTGCCACCCCCAGCCGGATCTGCCACCGTCTCCCTCGAACACCACCACCCACCGCTGGACGCCCGGTCGCTGCCGGGAGGTCCACGTTTCGGTCGAGTCGCACCGGCCGACCGACCTCCCTCGGACCGCCGGTACCCCTACCATGGGAGCCTCCTTCCTGTTACCTGCAGATCGAGCCTGATCGGCCAACCCATGAGCCGCACTGGTCTGTCCAACTCTGTCCGGGCCCAGAACGATGTCAGGGCCGATCGGCCTGGCTCAAAACAGCCCTGCACTAGGTTTACAAGATCCGAAATAGGACTGCGTGGGTTTGATCCGACCCGCATCGAGCCATAGCGAAGTTTCTGAACCGAGGGAAAATATTTAATACCATCAAAAATTAAGTTATTGATTTTTGGATTTAAAATAATAATAATTTTATTATTTGAAAATATTAATTTAAATTTTGGAATAAAAATTAAATTAATACCGGGACCAAATGAGAATAAATTATTTGAATTTAAATAAATTATTTAATTTATATAAATGCCCTCATATTTTAAATTTATAGAAATTTAATCTTATCGCGTGTTTATTTGATATACCGACAGGTCTTGAGCAGTGACCAACCCTGTGTATGTCTGGTTAATTTTATTTAAGTATTTATTACATACTTGCGATGCTTGTAATAATTAGTTAATTTTATGACGGTCTGCACATCGTCATTTTAATTCAATATGTATAAGAATCCACTCGTCCATTCATACATGTATGTATATTGCGCTTCCCAAGACCCCCTCAGCTACGTGCGAGTATTGATGTACTATTGATGATGACGCTGTAAGGTGCAGACCTCGCCAAGACAAAGTGATACACCAGACGAGATATGAAAACACTGGACTGGGGGCGACCTGCGATACGAGTCAGAACTCGACTCAGGTATGATACCCCTATGTCATGATTGATCTATTATGTTTAAATGGATCAGCCAATAGTAAATGCTCAAGACCAACCAAGTAATTTTATTTCCTTTATGCATTATTTATTATTTTATGCATATGCATGTTTACTGCAAGAATACTTAAAATAATAAACAAAGAAGTACATAAAGATGCGATGAATGTTTTTCCTATTAATACAAGTTCATTTTTTAGCGCGACAACTTAGTATGAACATATTTAATAGAAATGAATTACATTCGTTAAGAAATATTAAAAACCCCTCAAAGAAATATTCAGCTGTGAATGACTTCCGTTGTTTACATTTGAACAAAATTGGGTGTATGGGGTGCACGTCAACCATAATTGAGGGTGCCTCCTATTACTGGCGAGTTCTTATGTAAACGATGAGTTGACTTAACTAAAGTTGGTAGACGAGGTGCACGTTAGACATTAAATGATTTAATTAATTAACCAATAATGTCTAACTCAATAATCAAGATAAAATACTAATTGCTAAAGTTTATTTGTTGTATATAAAAATGACAATCACAAACACCACCAGAACATTATCACTGCGATCTATATTGGGTAAAGAAAATATCATGACCAGCCATAATTTCCTGTAGTGGCATAAACGCTTGTGCATAGTACTACGTCAAGAAAAGATGTTTTATGTGCTAGAGTCCTCACTTCCCACTGAGCTTCTTCAGGGAGTAAGCAAGGAGAATAAAGACCATTATAAGAAGCATGTAGATGATGCACCAGATGTACACAGTATCATGTTGTCATCTTTGTCCATTTAGTTGCATAAATTGCATGAGGCCGAAGATGCCTACAAGATGCTTACTCATCTTCAACAGTTATATCACAAGAGAGCTAGATAAGAAAGACATGAGATATCCAGCGTAATGTATAGGTGCAGACTAACAGAAGAGAATCAAGTAGGACCTCATGTACTCAAGATGATTAGGTATATTGAAAGACTTGAAGCCCTTGGGTTCAAGTTGAACCAAGAACTAGCGACTGATCTCATTATTGTCTATTTACCGCCAAACTTCTCGACTTTTATTCTTAACTAGTACCTCGCCCGTGCATTCACACGACGCTATAAATCAACTCTTAATTTCAAAAGGCAATCATACTTTGAAAAGTTAAGAATGAAAATTAATTTAAAATATGTTAAAATTACAAGTTAGTGATAGATAATATTGGAACAGTTGTAGAACTTGCTGAGACATCATCATAATAGTAGAAAACAGAAATGAGATATGAAAAAGAATGAAAATTTATTTTGACCATGGAGAAATCATATACATGAAGCAACATACATTTCAGATATGAAAAAATAATAACGAATATTGAATTAGGTACATTTCATTGTGAATGAAAACATAAAAGAAATAGTTTGAAACAAAGAAAACATTACAAAATGTTTACACAAAAGCCTTTGTTTCTGAAAAGTAGGTTGACTTATGTAACAACAAAATCTGTTTCCAAATAGTATATGGTGAAGGCTTCCAGTAGCAATGTGAGTCGTTGCTGCAGTGGAGCCCCTATTCTGGATGTTAGGTTCACAGTGTTGTGGATCCCAATAGTAGTTAGTATTGGTGAGTAAAAAAAACTGGGAAATCTGTTGTGTAAAGGGGATAGTCATCAGTAACAGAAAAATTGTGAAAAATCACGATTAAACAAAATTTTTATAAACTCTAATAAAAGTAGAGTTTATAGTGGAAATATAAATTTAAAATATAATTTGAAAATAACAAAATCATTCAGGTTTTTCCATTACCTTGTCATTGCATCACAAAGTTTCATTCAATTCTTTCAGTCTTGTCCTTTATGTTTTCCTTCAAATTGGGATGGTATTCATTGACATGGATTGATGTTGCTGTAGAGTCTCGAGACATTGTAACATTTTGTTGGACCGCATCAACAACATCAAACTCAGTCAACAAATTTTTCTACATAAATATTTGACTTTAATGAATAATAAGAAAATGATAGTGACAACTGAAACCATTGAAGTAAAAATCTATCGTTTAAGAGTTTCCAATTGAGAAGAAATGCATTGTATGTTATAATCATAGAAAAAATTCAAATGACATAAAAAAGCAGTATTGTATGTTCCAATGATGTCATGAAAGTAATAGTCAATGAAGATAAAAAACATATACCTGAGTAGATGAAATATTTGTAGTTGTTGTAACAATTCCAGCTTTAGTGTTGCAATTGACTCCTAAAGTTCCAGTGCTTTGATGTCCCTATCATAGATAAAATGAATATTACAATAAAGTGGTCTTTGTTTTCTAATAAATTTAAATGGAAAAAGTAAAAACAATAGTACCTGGTTATGGTCAATGGTAATACTAACTAGTGAAGATTCACTGCTATAATGATCCTATATAGTAAGGTTAAAAAGTTTGTTGTCATGTGAATTTATTATTGTTATTAATGAAATTTATGAAATTATCATTTCTAGTACCTGGCTATCTTCAAAGCTTTGATGAAAATTGCTGATATAATTTTAATTATTAGCGATGAAGAGAACTTTGTACGCGTTCTGTTCCAAAGACTAGTGACGATTTTGAATGTTGTAATTTGTGACATCTATTGATAACAATACTCTTTTTGATTTGAAAATGTTTGACTCACGTGGAAAGCCAAACTCATCATGGTCCTAATTTGTAATTGAACAACAATGTTAGTTTAAATAAACTGTAAATATATGAACATAAAAAAATAGTTGAATTTTTTTACCTGAATTAAATCATCTCTCAACTGAGTAGTTGTTTTGGTTATAAACTGCATGACCTACTTGTCGAAGAGAACGACAAAAAATGAGTCTTTGCGATCTGTCACTAGGAGTTGCACTCTAAATCTGTTGGATTTAAAGTTTTCATAAGTCATTGAGATATCTCATAAAAATTATACTTGGATACTAACCAAATACTGAAGTAATAATAAGTAATAAATAAAAACAAAAGATGACAACCTAGGAGTAGTGTAGGTTGGATATTTTTTTTTCAATTCTAGCACCAAATATTGACAACCTAGTGTGTACTTTCTTCATGAAAGAGTTTCATGATTCAAAATACCAGCTATGAGTGCTTTGAATTTTTTGTATTGTAGCAGAAATCAAGAACCTTGCCGGCTAAGAAAGATTGAGTGATATTAATATTTATATTATAGTAGGACATAACTGTAATGTATCGAACACTACATAAAGAAATTACAATGTTCGGGATATATTACTTACCTCCTAACACTTTTTAACATCAGAAATTGTTTTTTTGTTATTCCAATAAAGATTTGGTGTAAATAAACTGTTAGAATGTGTTGTTGGTGGACTCTGAAATTGTGATTGAATGATCAGCCCAGACCTGATAAATACAGAATATGTAGCATTATAAATAATAGTTGCTGGAGAAGTCATTCGTGATGTAGGTTTTTTGAAACATAAAAACTGAACAAGTAATATTAGGGAACATCATACCTGTTTCTAAAGCTTTGGACTATTGGAATGTCCAGGTTGAAAAGTATTTTTGATTCATTAATTGTATTTATGACAATAACAGATGCTGGAAGAAGTTGCAAAAGAGAAGCATATTGTAAAGTATCGAATATTTTAGAAGAATAGTTAATAGAAAGAGGGAAATGATATTGTGTAGATACAAAGATTACAACTCAAGTTCTTTTACCTGAACAGTTGTAAGATCAAAACCATCGAGGAGTCATTGTTTTCCAAGAACTATGACATTTTTTTGACAAACTCACCCCATAAGCTATAGTTAATTCATAAGCCTCTATAAGAAAATAATGAAATAATGTAGTTAATTGTAATATATCGGTCAACTAAAGTAAGAAGAGAAGATTTCTAACCTATCGTCCTCTAGAACAATTTGCATTTTTTGGTTAGTTGTCCCAATAGACTATATAGGATTTTAGTGTCATAGATTTCCAATAATTTCTATAACATATAAGAATAATTTAAAAAACACTTAAAAAACATTAGAACATTCTGAAATACAATATCATTTTAAAGTGTATAGTATGTGACAGTAAATGAGAAAACATAACAGTATGCATTGGGAGATGTATTTGTGCATAAGGTTTTATTTAAAAACATGCAGTAAAGATGAATTGAATAATCATAGCATGTCAGAAAATATAGTGGTAATGAAATATACCTATTAAGTGTTGTTCTGGAACCCTTTTGTGAATAATTTAATCAAAAGAAGTGAAGTCAAAACTGAACATTGGAAGTTGAACATCTGATGGTTGAACATACGTCGTTGATGTGAAAAATACATGACAGACATGTCTTGTCCCCAAGTAGCTACCTTGATTAGGAGAAATTTGGAAGTTTTGTATAATATAGCGCAACCCTTGATGCATGAGTGGTTTGTACTTAGAGATTAGGTGGCAGTTAGTAATTTTACACTGAATATTTTTCCCCTGTAGTAGTTATTGTATAGTGGTGACTAAATCATTTAAAAAAAGATATCAAATGTCATTGGTATAGAATACTATCATGGAATATTAGTACATGATAACTGAGTTATGGAAATAGTATACAAAGTGTATCTTATTTATATGGAAAACTCACATGTTCATTTCCAAGAATGAGATCAACAACAACGATGTCTTTGGAGTACTTGGATGATGATTTGCACCACATATTGAATACACGAACTTGTATTTTTAGTGTGTCATCATCTTCAATGGTAATCTCATTCAAATGAGTTATTGATCGTCACATTTTTGTAATTCTGTACATTTTAAATTAGTGTAAAAATAAAACATAGTAAGCAGTAATTAAATTCATGTATTTATACATATCTTCAATGCATAACCACAATGAAATGTATCTATTCTAAACTAAAAGATACCTAAGAAATCTTATAAAAAATTTCCTTGTAGACAATATTTTGTGTGCAATAAGAGGCTCTGTTATCTCTATCATCAACTACTATTTTCAAACCCCTTTGTGACATGACCCTAGATACGACAACATATAATTGTACATGAAAAAACAAAATCTTTCAAAGATATAACCCAACACAAGAGAGTGACTAGCCTTGACTTTTGTTAATAGTCATTGAATATGAAATAATCAAAGGATATTTTCTTCTTTGTAATTTGAAAGACCATCTATCATCAGAGTGTGTCATATTTATTCTTGCAATGAAATCTAGACATCCTAAATGAAAAGCACCTAAAATATCTTCTCCAATGAAATTGTCACCCAAGTGTGTAATGATAATATGAGTACCATTACATAAACCCACTGATTGGTCAACATTTCTAAGCAACATAATGGGTACCCCAATCTGCAAAGTAATTTTGTGTGGAGGCAGCCTAGAGAAATTGATACCATTTAAAACGTCATTTGTACGTATGTTCTCTGACCTATCTGTATCAAAACTTTCATTGCAAACTAAATCAGAACTGGAGAAATCTTTTCTTTCAGAAATACTAAGAGTTAACATGTAGTCATTTAATTATTGAACAATATCATGGGTTGGTGCTAATATAACACGGTCTTTCAAATAAAAAACATCTCCATAGTTATCATTGAAATTTGGGCATGCAAAGTCAACAAATGCAGTCAGTGGGGATTGATATGTTGTTAGAAGATATGTTGACGGAATTTGAATTATTGGTTCACCATCATTGGGATCACTAATTCGACCTTCTCCAATATCCAAAGTTCACTTAGAAAACTGTTGAACTTCATTTGAATCATCATTGCTATTAGTTGAATGAAACCTCATGTTCTTTGTCAATGTTAAAGCTTGACAATATTTCTATAGATATGATAACTTTATACATGCAAACACAATGTCACTTCTATTATCACCTAGGATTACAGGTAGTATTTGTATGAAATATCCTCCCAAGACAATTGTTAGACCACAAAATGGTAAATTTGAATAATTATCATTGTTTACCGACAATATCTCTCTCAATGTACGATCAATAGATTCGAAACAGTGTTTATGAAGCATTGACGCCTCATCCCAGATAATTAATTTTGTGGATTTTATAAGTTCTGCAACATCACTCCCTTTCTGAATATTGAAAACAGACTTCTCATTAACAAATAATGGCATTTGAAATTTAAAATGGGTTGTCCTCCCGCCAGGTAGCGGTAATGATTCTATTCCATTGGATGAAATTGCAAGAACAATTTTACCTTATGACTGGAGTATACATGTGAATACTCTCCAAATGAAAGTCTTACCCATTCCACCAAACCCATATAGGAAAAAAAACCTAGCAGCGGAAGATAACGAAGAAATAATGGCATCCATCACTTGTTTTTGTTCAACAGTAAGCCTACTGTGTAAAGATTTGTACTCATTATGAAGGTTCTCCCTACTATAATTAAGCTCTTCTATAATCAATTGATTTTTTTTAGTATCATATGCAGAATCTGGAACTGGCATTGGAGGATAACAGTGAAGAGATCTACCATTATTGCAGAGAATGTTGTCTATTTCAATCAAAGCATACATTTTCATTTGATGATCAGTGAGTGTCAAATCTATAATATTGGGGAAATAGTATTAAAAAATAGTATAATAATATATCTCTTCAGTCATCACCATTGTCTGGTATGATACAAGGTTAGATATGAAGTTACAGAAATAACTAAATTGATATAACTTAGATAGAAAAATCTTTTATTGTAGGATTCAAGCATGTCTAGAAGTACAATGGATTAGTTATATATAGATTGAAAAAAAATCTATACTGCAAATTGTTTTTTGAAAGAAAATTTATTTGTATCTGTAATAAAGATATTTACGCTGTGTAGTGGATAATATTTTTTTTGTTCATTAGAAGTCAATACACAATGGATAATGTTCAAAATATAAGAAATATGTTGTAGAAATATTTAATGGATTCAGCTATAATTATCTACCAAAAAAATTGATAGACACGATAAAATGATGTACCTTTTATTTTTAGCCTCTGTCATTGGGCATATAGAATATATTCTCTTAGGACATTCCAGGTTTCATGCCAGACAATATCGGGCCGAGAAACAATACTTGAGAATAAAAAGCTATCATCCTGAAGCATGAAGTGAATCTTTATAGGTTATCATAAATAAACAAAAGGATATTACATATATAACCCTTTAGATAAGAAAGTGATTATGGTGAGACATTCCATGTTTCTATAAATGGAACACATTTCCAATAGAAATAGTGGGAGAAAAATTGACTTTGATGAGTTGATGCTCTAGATGCACAAGAGTTGGTATGAGAACAATCTCCCCAAGATGTAGAGGGAGACAAAGAAGTTCCCAAGACACAAGTATTTCCTAGATTATCATGAGAGGTTAGAGAACAAGAGCATTATGGTTTTCTTATCATTGAGTCAGGTGACACATTACTCCCTAAGAATGATAAACCTCTAACCTATAAGGAAGCAGTATGTAACACCCCACCACATGAAGAGGATGCATGGTAATGAGGTTATGTAGAATCTTCTAGAGTTCTCTACATCTACACCAGGTTCCAAAATATTCTAGATTTCTCCAGAGTGTTGTGGAACACCCCTTAGGCCTTGAAGGCTCCAAAACATTCTAGGCTTCCACAGAAGGTCGAGGATCTCTACGGGTTCTAGAAAGCTCCATGTATATTCTAGTAGAGTAGGATAGAATTATCTAGAATCATATGGAAGTGTAAATATTCTATAATATTGTAGTATTTTACACCAAACCCTATATAAATGGATTGACTCCTCATTTGTAAAGACACACAGAAGTTGAGAGAAATTGAGAGCTTCCAAAGAAAGTGTCTCTTGTGAGCTTTTCAAGAACTTCCCTTACGATCCTACTTTTGTTGTGAGTGTACAAGGCTAAAATTGTCTAGGCTTTGAGTGAGGAAGATATCCAAGTACCGCACAGGAGCTTGGTAGAAGGCCAAGTCCCATGACAGTTGGTATTAGAGGTGTTCAAGGAAAGTGTTCAAGATGGAAATCTCGAATGTGGAAGATCCCAGTGTTATGTCCGAGAAGGAGACCCTACTGCCCGTTCTTAAGAAGAAGGGTGGGAAGTCCCATGAGACCATGGAGACTCTTGAGGGAGACAATGAGGAAGGGGCACTAGGCATTGTGAGCCCACATGATGTGCTCTTCACTCTCCAAGACTGAGTGGCATCAGTTGAGAGATATTCCAAGGAGAATTCTACTGAGAAAGATGCCTTCATGGATTGAAAAAAGGGCGTCTTTCCACAACACGGGGATGCAATGGACAGGTACGACCAAACTCTTGATCAACTTAAGAGGGAGTGGTACAACTACCACAACGAGTTGGCTAGTGGAGTGATTGTGCGAGACACACCAAAGATCGATGTGCTTTATCCAAAGTGATTCAATGGAAAGAGAGATGCCAAGGAGGTAGAAAAATTCTTTTGGAAAGTGGAGCAATCCTTTGAGGCTATTGGCTTGATGGAATGTTGGGACCAGTTTGTGTATGAGATTGTATTTTATGTCAATGGGTGTCAATGGGTGTGAAGGAAGATCAACATGAAGAAAGGAACTCTCCTATGTAAAATGAAAAAAGGAAAAGAGAGCATTGCATGGGCTTGGAATTTTAAGGTGTCCATGCATGGGGTTGGAGTTCTAAGCTTGAAGGTGGCCATACACTTAACCAAGTATTTTTATGTTCCTTACATAAAAATTTGGGCCAACCCCCAAAGCCAGCTCAACCTCAGCACATGTGGGACTCGAGGGTCAACCACGCTGAGGGAATCGTCCCTAGACAACCTGAAGGTTTCATGGGTTGGGCATTGGTGAAAGCCCTTATGCAAGGCTATGTGTAGGCTCATAGGAGCACACAGGGGATGAGCTGTACATAGCTAGGCCAAATACCCCTTAGAGAAGGTGGGCGCAGAGAGCACTCACAAAACACGATACAGAGCGGTACCATGGAGGGAGAGGTAGTAATCTGGGTTGTAGGTGGAGCGGGTTGGTACTTAAACCACGTCTTCACTGTATGGCCATTTTGATGTGGGATGCTTTTTAAAAAACGTGGATGTAATCTCAGCCACTCATCTAAACCTTCATCTCACTCGACCATTCGATCAATCTAAGACATATGTATTTGATCGTGGTCGTCCAATCATCCCACGCCACACCAAGTTGAATGAGAGCCATCCGTTCTCCCATGGTTTCTAGTATAACCACATTGTCATCTTCCTCCGCCACTACACGTCACCGCCGTTGCTGCATCCACTAGATATGATGAAGAACCATGATCCGATCACTATGGAAGATCATTTCAGTATCATGAGGACTACTAGAACATACTGAGACCATGGATGCAATATTCATCTTTCATGCATGAAATATCTCGTTGACAAAGGTTCAGCCACGGAAAACAGAGTTTTTGAGGCCATGTGGATAATCTGAGTATGGATTTAAAATGAGATACATGTGATCTTAAATGCATGAAGAGATTTCCTCGCTCATTTGAAAAGGAAACAACTGAAACTCTCAGTATATCTTTATCCACAGTTTGAAGATTTTGAAAGTTGAGGATCTCGGTCACTCGAAGAATAGATTTGAAGATCATATCCTATGGGGTTTGAATGTGTGAAAGAGATATGATATATCCTTATAAAATAAAAATTCTTCAAGATAAAGAGGGTTGCTGCTCATAAGATTTCGAGAGCTCATGTTTTGAGAAATAGATACTCTCCGATCTTCCAGTTTTCAAGGGGAAAGCATGATCTGTGAATCGTTCTGGGTTCGTGAAGAGTGAACCACGTACCACTTGGGTATGCGAAGCAGGAGAGCCACAAAGCACTATTGGTTCACGAATAGAGTTCCCATGAACCATTATGGGTTCACAAGGAAACAATACTGTGTACCATTCTGGTTCAGTGAAGTGAAGGTCCCGTGAACCAGCTATAGTTCGGTGAAGTGGAGAACTACATACCACTTGGTACATGAAGGAGGTTTGCAATCTCTGTGAGTAGGAGTTCCACACATCCCATGCGTGAGGATGCGCCTCGAATCAACCTGGTTTACAAAGGATGTTTGCACACTCTGTGCAAAGAATAACTTCATATCCTTGGTGTGAAAAAGGAGAACACATACAACATAATTAACTCGAGGCAGTATGTGTGCTTGAAGAGCAGTGAAGATAACATGAATAATGCACATACAAATCATATGCATGATTTGAGACTCCCAAGTGTGAAAGAATAAACTAAACAGTGGAATACCCCCCCATTAGGGTGTGAAGAATATTCATGAATAAACACATACATGACACATAAGATTGAATGAAATAAATAGTACTTTGGGTGTGCACTTGAAAAAAAGGGAGAGAAGGAGAAAAAGAAAAGTATGTACATGAATGCACTCATCATTTGAATAAATTTAAGGCACCATGAGTGTGAATTTGTGAAGAAAGAATAATTAAGAGATGGAGAGAATTTGTATGATTGCATACATGCGTGAAGAGATTTAAAGAAAAATCCACAACTGTGGGTGCACGTGTGTAAAGAATAATAATAAGTAAAAGAAAGGGAGGAGTTAATATAAATACTACATGCATGATCTCATGCATACATGTGAAGAAGAAAGGAAAAGAATTTTTTTTGATGATTCCCAGTGAGCTAATATTCATTGCTTGAACAATCACATAGGTACATGTGATTCTAGATGAAAAGAATAAGTTTTAGTGTATTCAGTGATTTCACTAAAGGAGAAGACTGAATATAAAAGAGCATCAAATCAGGACTTTGATGTAGGTAGTGTCTCATGCTGAACAGAGACAAAGACTTCCATGACCATCTGATGAAGAAACCTTCAAGTAGATAGACTGAGTGAAGAACTCTCCAAGACAGTGAGCCAAGGGGAGTCTACAGAAGTGATCCGAGGGAAGCAGTGAGCTATCCCTGAACATTTGTAAAGGCAATGTGCTTAGGATGGAGTAACTATGCCCAAACCTTTATAATCCACAGCTAGTGAAGATTAGTGTAATTTGGTATGATCGGAAACCTGTCGGCATATGATCCTTGGATGCAACCCTTAGTGGTGAACCAAGTAAAAGTGCTTTTCTTTACTTTTGCATGTGAATGTTTTAATTACTGAACATATCCATCATACATGTTTAAACAAGTTCCTACCAACATGGGAACTAGAACTAGTAAAGAAGAGAAAAAGTTGACACCCTGATTCACCCCCCTATTAGGGTGGTCTAGGGTCCTTCAATTGGTATCAAAGTGAAAAGGTTTACGTATGTTGGATACTCTTCTGTAATTCTATTCAAAAGAGGATTTGAGTTTTCTTTCCTGAGTCAACAATGAAGAGAAGTCTTGATGAAAGTTCAGTTATCTCCGAGCAGAAGTCTATACCCAACAAGACCATGACAAACAGGAAAAATAAATAGAAGAGACAATTGAAGAGGTACCTCTTATCTAAATAAGAGGTAGTATTTGGTTCTACATGCCATTTCGAAAATGATTATGTTTCAGGCTTGGAAAGAAAAGAGAAAAAAGATCAGGAGGTATATGTTTTCACCCTTGATCAATATTCAACCTCAGATGAAATTGATAGACTATGAAAATACCTTTATGATATATCTAAAGATAGAGTCATCAGTATTTGTATAATATTTCAAAGTATGTAGGAGGAAATCACCCAACTAAGAAAAGAAGCATATTCTATAGAGGAAGGCTTGGTAAAGAAAATATCAGAATGCTATAAGCTCTCTAGATAGATTGAATCCTTTGAAGAAACAAGGAGGAAACATGAAATAAATACATCAAAATGGCTCAAATAAGTTGAAGAAGAAGAGGGAGTAATAAAGGCTCTTGAATAAAATATCAATGTGCTTGAAGGGAAACTGAAAAATTGCACTGATGTCAAGGGTCTACAATTGGAAGGTTATCCAAGAAGATTAAGGAACATGACTCTTTGATTTAGAATAAAATGATGTTGCATGAGGAAGAAGTTGTTAGAATGAATAAGGCTTGTGAAGAGAAGATGACTATGATTGAAGATTAGAAGGCCATTCTCAATAGGAAATGTCTAGAATTGGATGCTCAGTTGACCAATCTTAAGAAGATACATATTGAGACTTCACAAAAGAATGAAACAGTTGCTTCCGATATTCAATGATCAATAGAGGATTCTACTATCAAAATACCTCCAACATGTGATAATAAGATCATGACTTCACTCATTGATATATCACAAGTAGCTGAGAAAGTAAAGGTACCATCCATACCAACTTGTACTATTGTTTCTAAACATGTTTCTACAAAAAGTGCAGGTTGGAAGAAAAATTATAAACAAGTATGGATGAGGAAAGGTGATGAGAAGAAACCCACAACCATGGATAGGGTGGATAGGAAGAATAATATGGAATATGGTTCCCCAGATAGAGCACAAAACATTAAGAAGAAGTCCCAACAACATTATACATAAGATATCAAGAAAACAAGATTTGTGGGTCAATGTTGGTGCTGCAACAGATTTGGGAATTGTGCACTGGATTATTGGTACAATCCCTTAAATGAAAAAGCACAGAGAAAACCTATATCAAAGGGGATAAATCCAGTAAAGAATAACCAACATCAACAGATCCAGGAGCATATGTATACTAATTTTTTTTGGAATACTAGACAACATCTGTGATGTATGCAATGGGTGTGGTCACAAGAATGGTGCATGATTATCTCAACATATATCTAGAGCTGATAAGAACATAAGACCATAGAATCCAACTAATAAAGAAGAAGATACCTTCATAAGAAATTATAAGAATTTTGAGAAAGAAAATTATCCCAAGAAGACTCGAAGAAGGAAAGGTGACAAGTCCTTGGATTCAAAATCCAAGAAGTTGAAGAGTGGTACATCCAAAATAACTCCTAAAAAGGATGAAACTCTAAAGAATCCATGTGGAAAATTCAAACTTGCTGCCATAGTTCCTAAAAACATATTGGTTATCTGTCCCAAAGATTTGGAAATAATGAGAAATAAATAAAATACAAAAGCTAAGGCTAGTGCAATAGGAAATAAGAAGATCCCAAATGAAGATAGAAAAGTTCTATGTGTGAGGTGCAACAAGGATGGTCACACTATTAGGAATTCCATTGCATTTATTCCATCTCAATAATAATTCCTCAAGAAGATAAAAGTTTCACCAAGAGATTCTAGTGCTTTGAAATCTCTTGAATAAATAAGACTCACACACAAAGAGATGAAATAAATATTGAGATCCACACAACCACATTCAGAACTGAAGATCAAATATTCAAGTGTGAGGAGTGGAGAAAACACAACATCTTGGTTGAGAAAATAATCTCAGACATCCTACTCACATTGAAGAAGCAATGAGGATCCACATTATTCCCTTAAATCTTTGTGTATTATATTTTTTCTTATCATACAGGTAATTGAAGGTGAATCAATCTCTCATGGGGAGAACCTGAGAATCAGTGGTGAGAAGTGATCCCCTAAGGGGGAGACACATGAAGGAGATGTTAGAGTTATTAGTTCAACTAGTATCAACTTCAATTGGTATAAAATTCAATTACTCTGAAGATTTTTTTATGGTCATGTCATTGGAAAAGGAGTTTTAGGTTGATAATGTCACACTATACTTATTATCCTCATCCGGGAATGAAAGTGGAAGACCCTTGAATACAATTACATGAGTTCTCATCTCATGAGGTATCATGATTAGTAGATAATGTATAACTTTTTTGTCTAAATCAAATCCTCTTGTTTTCTACACTGAGCATTGATCAAGTAAACTTAGAGTGAAATGATGACACACTGCTTAAGTATGGACTGATACCCTCTCTTCCATGAAATTTGTATTTCTTGTCAATAAGGGGGAGAGAAAGTGAAATGAAAGATTTAGATAGAGAGAAATAAGTAAAGGGGAGAGATAAAATATATGGAGAGAAATAAGTAAAGGGGAGAGAGAAAAGATTCCCATTTTGATATTGACACATTCATTTGAAGAACTATGAAGTATTGACAACAAAATACAAAGAGAGAGATTGTTGGGACCATTTTGTGTTTGAGAATGTATTTTTTTTCAATGGGTGTTAATGGATGTCAAGGATGATCAACATAAAGAAAGGAACTCTCCTATGTAAAATGCTGAAAGGAAAAGAGAGTATTGCATGGGATTGGAATTTTAAGGTGGCCATGCATGGGGTTGAAGTTCTAAGATTGAAGGTTTCCATGCACTTAACCAAGTATTTTTATGTTCCTTACATAAAAATTTGGGCCAACCCCCAAAGTCAGCTGAGGCCAGCTCAACGTCAGCACATGAGGGACCATAGGGTCAACCACGCTGAGGGAACCGTCCCTGGCCAGCCCGAAGGTGGCATGGGTTGGGCATAGGTGTGAGACCGCATGCAGGGATCTGTGTAGGCCCATAAGAGCACACAGGGGATGAGACGTGCATAGCTAGGTTGAATTTCACACAGAGAAGGTGGGCTCAAAGTGCGCCAACAAAACATGGTATGAGGTAGTATCATGGAGGGAGATGGAATTATCTGGGTTATAGGAAGAGTGAGTTGATACTTAAACCACATCTTCACCACATGACCGTTTCGATGTAGGACATGTTTAAAAAAAATCGGATGTAATAACAACCACTCATCTAATCCTGCATCTTTCTCAACTGTTCGATCAATCTGCAGCAGATGGATCTGATTGTGGCTATCCAATAATCCTGCACTGCGCTAAGTTGAATGTGAGCCATCCGATCTCCCACAGTTTCTGGTATAACTGTGTTTTCTTCTTCCTCGGCCACTGCATATCACTGCCATTGCTGCATCCACTGGAGATGATTAAGAACCATGATCCGATCACTATGGAAGATCATTTTGGTATCATGAGGACCACTGAAACATACCGAGACCATGCATGCAATATTCATCTTTTATGCATGAGATATCTCGATGATGAAGGTTCAGCCAAGGAAAATAGAGTTTCTGAGGCCATGTGGATAATTCGAGTATGGATTTAAAATGAGTTACATGTGATCTTAAATGCATGAAGACATTTCGTTTCTATTTTGAAAAGGAAACAACCAAAACTCTCGGTATATCTTTATCCACAGTTTGATGATTTTAAAAGATGGGGATCTCGGTCACTTGAAGAAGATATTTTAAGATCATATCCAAAGAGATTTGAATGTGTGAAAGAGATATGATCTATCCCTATAAAAGAATAATCCCTAGAGCCAAATAGGGTTACTGATCCCAAAATTTCGAGAGCTCATGTTTTGAGAAACAGAGACTCTCCGATCTTCCAGTTTGTAAGGGGAAAGCATGATCCGCAAATTGTTATGGGTTTGTGAATAGTGAACCATGTACCGCTTGGGTAAGTGAATCAGGAGAGCTATGAACCACTCTTGGTTCGTGAAGAGAGGTCCCGCGAACTGTTATGGGTTCGCGAGGAAATAGTACCACGTGCCATTCTAGTTATGTGAAGAGAAGGTCCCACAAACTAGCTATAGTTTGGTGAAGTGGAGAACCACATACCACTTGGTATGTAAATAAGGTTCACACTCTATATGTGTAGGAGTTCCATGCATCCTATGCGTGCGGAGGATCCATGAATCAACATGGTTTGTGAAGGAGGGTTGCACACTTTGTGCAAAGAATAACTTCATATCCTCAGCATGAAAAAGGATAACATGAACAACATAATTAACCTGAGGCAGTATGTGTTCTTGAAGAATAGTAAAGATCACATGCATAATGCACATTCAAATCATATGCATGATTTTAGACTCCCAAGTGTTCAAGAATAAACCAAACAATGGACTACCCCCCATTCGAGTGTGAAGAATATTCATGAATAAACACATACATGAAACATAAGATTAAATGAACTAAATAGGAATTTGGGTGTGTGCTTGAAAAAAAGGGAGATAAGAAGACAAAGAAAAGTACACACATTCATGAAATCATCATTTGAATAAATTCAAGGAAGCATGAGTGTACATTTATTAAGAAAGAAAAATTAAGAGGTAGAGAGCATTTGTATGTTTTCATAAATGCGTGAATACATTTAAAGAAAAATCCAAAACTGTGGGTGCACGTGTGTAAAGAAAAAGAAGAAGTAAAATAAAGGGAGGAGTTCATTTAAAGACCACACGAATGATATAATGCATAAATGTGAATAAGAAATAATAATAAGTTGTGTTTGATGATGCCTAGTGAGTTGATCTTCATTGATTGAACAATCACATAGGTACATGTGATTATGGATGAACAGAAGAAGTTTTAGTGCATTCAGTGATTATACTAAAGGAGAATACTAAATATAAAAGAGCATCAATTCAGGACTTTGATGTGGGCGGTGTCTCATGCTGAACAGAGACAAAGACTTCCATTCCAATCTGATGAAGCGACCTTCAAGTTGATAAATTGAGTGAAGACCTCTCCAAGGTAGTGAGCTAGGGGGAGTCTACGTAAGTGATCTGAGGGAAGCAGTTATCTATCCATGAACCTTTGTAAAGGCAGTGTGCCTAGGACAGAGTGACTGTGCTCGAACCTTTGTAATCCATATCTAGTAAAGATTATTGGAATTTGGTAGGACCGGCAACCTGTCGGCATATACTTCTTGGACATATCTCTTAGTGCTGAACCAATTAAAAGTGATGTGTTTTCCTTCTGTATGTGAATGTTTTAATTATTGCACATATCCATCATACATGTTTAAACAAGTTCCTACCAATGTGGGAACAATATCTAGTAAAGAAGTGAAAAAGTTGACGCCCTGATTTACCCCCCTCTTAGGGTGGTCTGGGGTCTTTCATGGAAGACATGAGTCGTGTGAAGACTGTCATACTTTACTTTGGTGATGATGAATCTCTATGGTGGAGGATGAAGCACCAAGAGATCAAGGATGGTGGAAAGACACTTCCATCATGGGAGGAGTTCAAGAAATGGGGTTATGCTTAGTTCTACCCTAAGGAAGCCAATTGGTAAGCAAGGGAAAAGCTACGAACTTTGAAGCATATGGGGAAAATCCATGAGTACGCCTCTTTAAAGCTCTAGGTACGTGGAAAGACTAACTATGATCACATGTATGATTTCATGAAGGGTCTTCAACCATGGTCACAACAAGAGGTGTAAGGTTGACAACCTAAGACCTTCCCCGAAGATGTGTCCATTACCAAGTCTTTGGTGGAATACAATAAGAAGGTTTAACCCCCTAATCCCAAGAAGGAGTACAAGGGTAAAGGTTGGGGAGACCAAGAGAAGAGGTGGAACCGAGATTCCCATTATAAGGGGAAGTCCAAGGAGTACACCAAGGACTTATCAAGAGAACACAAGCCCTGAGGATTCTACTTATGTGATGGGCCTCATATATGGAAGGAGTGTCCCAAGATGAAGGCACTCAACTCCATGTTTGAAGAGAAGGAGGAAGTTCCCAAGGAGTAGAAAATGGGGACTCTAAGGTTCTTCAATGCATTGGAGGTGAAGAACCCACCTAATTATCCACATAAGTATGGGTTGATGTATGAAAAAGTGGATTTTAATGGGAAGGCTACCTTTGTGATGCTCGACACGGGAGTCACACACAACTTTGTTGCTAAAGAAAAGGTGATGAGATTTGGGCTAGTTGTAGCCAAGACAACTAGTCTCATGAAAGCCATGAATTCCACACCTCAACTGGTGAGTGAAATTATCCATGGAGTGACCCTTTGAATTGAATAATAGAGGGGAACTATTGATCTCATGGTGGTCACCATGGATGAATTCAATCTAGTGTTGGGGATGGAGTTATTCAAGAAATCCGAATCTATACCGACACCACACTTGGAGCAAATGGTTATCATGGAGGAGAGAAGCCCATGCATGGTGAAAATAAAGGTATGTGACAATCACAACTTGTCTTTACTTTCTTCCATGAAAATGGAGAAGGGTTTCAAGAAGTGGGAGGAGACCTTCTTGGTTTCTTTGAGAGAATATGGACTGGAGGACGACAACCATGAGTTTTTGAAGGAGGTGGAGGGCATGCTAAGGGAGTTTAGAGACATCATGCCACTGGATTTTCCCAAGAGACTTCCACCTGAGAGAGAGGTGGATCATAAAATTGAGTTGGTGCTGGGATCAAAACCACCATCCATGAAACCCTATTGCATGGCTCCACCCGATTTGGTGGAGTTAAAAAGGAATTTGAATGAGATGTTGGATGTGGTAAAAATCAAACCCTCAAAGTCACCATATGAATCACCCGTGTTATTCCAAAAGAATCATGATGGATCCTTGAGGATGTGCATGGACTACTGGGAATTGAAAAAAGTCATGGTGAAGAACAAGTAACCTATCCCATTAATAGCAGATCTCTTTGATCAGTTGGGAAAGGAACGGGTGTTCACCAAGATGGACTTGAGGTCAGGATATTATCAAGTCTGCATTTCCATAGAGGATGTGCCGAAGACCACATACGTAACAAGGTATGGATCCTATGAGTTCCTTGTTGTGCCATTTGGTTTAAATAATACCCCATCGACATTCTACACCTTGATGAACAATGTCTTCCACCAATACTTCAATAAGTTTGTGGTAGTCTACTTGGACGAAATTGTCATATATAGTAAAACAATGATGGACCATGTGGAACATTTACAAACCATGTTCAAGTTATTGAGGGATAACGAGTTATATGTGAATAAGGAGAAGTGATCTTTTGCGATGGATAAGGTACTCTTTTGGGGCACATGATGAACGGAGGAAATCTCATGATGGATCATGAGAATATCCATGATATTGATTAATGTGAGAGGCCAACCAAAGTTCCTGATTTGAGATCTTTTATTTAGTTGGTGAAATAATATTGGAGATTCATCTATGACTACTCAAAGAAGGTGACTCCACTCATCAACTTGATAAATAAGAACAAGCCATGGGAGTGGGATGAAAAATGTGAGGAGGAATTTGAGGGATTGAAGAAGATGGTCATAGAGGAGACGGTATTGAGCTTGGTGGATCCAACAAAGCCTTATGAGGTATACTATGATGCCTCAGACTTTTCTATTGGGGGTGTGCTCATGCAGGAAAGACATCCCATATCTTTTGAGAGCCAAAATCTGAACAACATCGAGAGAAGGTACACGATGCAAGAGAGGGATATGAATGTCATGGTATATTGTATTCGAGCATGGAGAAATTATCTCTTGGGGTCAAAGTTTGTGGTGAATACCGAAAATGTTTCCAAAAGATACTTCCAAACCCAAAAGAGACCGACTCCAAAGTAAGAAAGATGACAAAAATTCTTGGCTGAGTTTGATTATTCTTTGAAGTACAAGCATGGGACAACCAATGTGGTGACCGACACACTAAGTAGAAAGATGGTGTTCAACCACTTGTCTTATGTGGATGAAGGGATCTTAGGTAGGATAATGTAAGGCATGACACATGATCCTATAGCCAAGAACATCTTGGACCTTACAGCGGAGGGAAATACATGGATATTTTGGGAGGAGGATGGCACTCTTCTTACCATAGGGAGGAGGATATATGTCCCAAAGTGGGGGAACCTGCAGAGGGATATCATCAAGGAGTGTCATGACTCAATATGGGAAGGACATACATGGTATCACCACACCAAGGAATTTCTAGAGGGAGAATATTATTGGCCAAGAATGGAGGATGATGTGGAGTCCTATGTAAAGACTTGTCTTGTGTGCCAACAGGACAAGGTGGACAATTAGTTTCCTGAGAGATTATTTCATCCATTTCCCATTACAGAGAGGCCATGGGAGACAATCACCATAGAATTCATCGTTGAATTTAGGAAGTCCGAAGGGTATGGGAGAATCATCACGGTGGTGTACAAGTTCTCAAAGTATGCCACATTTATCCCTGCTCCAACAGATGTGATGGCAGATCTCACCACAAGTCTACTCTTCAAGCATGTGGTGATGTATTGGGGGATACCATGACATATCATCAGCGATCGGGATCCATGCTTCATAGGTAAGTTATGGACTGAGATCTTTATATTTTTGGGATTGAAGCTCCATTACTCTACCAGATTTCACCTCCAGATAGATGGGAAGATGGAGAGGGTGAATTACTTATTGGATCTCTACTTGAGGCACTTTTTGAGTGCCAACCAGTGGGATTGGGATAAGTTTCTTGATGTGACCCAATTATCCTACAACTTACAAAGGAGTGATTCAACAGGGAAGGGTCCATTTGAGGCGGTGACTGGACAACAACCCCTCACTCCTCACATAATGGTACTTGGGAAGAAGTACCAAGGAAGCAGCCCTACTGCCTACTCTATGGAAAAGGAGTGGCACGAGCATGAATACATGAAAAGAACCCACTTTTACAAAGCTACCAAGAGGATGAAGAAGTGGGCCGAAAAAGGGCGAAGGGATGTGAAATTCTATCATGGGGACAAAGTGATGGTGAAACTCTTGCCTCAGCAACACAAAGCTTTTAGGAGGGTGCACAAGGGATTGATACGAAGATATGATGGAATATATGAGGTCATGCACTGAGTTGGGGAGGTATCATACCACTTGGAGTCACCTCCCAAGATGAAGATTCATCCATTATTCCATGTGAGTATGCTCAATCCATATCATGAAGACATGGAGGACCCGAACAGAGGGGTGTCTATAAGGGCCCCCACAGCAGTTGTCGAGTCATATGAAAAATAGGTGGATCTCATACTCAAAGATTGAATAGTTCAGTGACATGGAGTTCCACAAATAAAGGAGTAATTGATCAAGTGGAAGGGTTTAACAGAGTGTGAAGAAACCTGGGAACCTGCAGACAACTTGTGAAAATTCGTGAAGGCAATTGAGGTGTAACGACCCGAAGTTTCATTAATGGAAATCCCTCTTGATCTAATTAAATGTCTCTTTATGTAAAATTTTTATATAAAATGTCAACTTATTTGGTTTTATGTTAAGAATTGTGACCGTTGCTTTTATAACTGTTGAATAGTGATCACATGATTGGTATAAATATAAGGCTTTAACAAACTCAATTTACTCAGACAAAGGAAGCGATGGCCTCATCCAGTAGAATTGATCCATACGAATCCCATTTGTCGAAGCTCGGAAAAGAGGTGGAATATTTGGGCTTCACTCTTGACCAATCCCAAGCTGAGCTTCATCATGTCAAGCTCAAACGTGACCATCTATGGGAAAAGTGGAAGTTGATATAAATTACCACTCGAGCAATGTTATCCGAGCCACCCCAAGAGTCTGTCACCATCTCAAACCTTACCCTTAGGTCTTATGCAATTGTTTTAAGGGGTTATGTAACAAATATATAGTAATATGTTCATGTACATTGTTTTTGTATATAATAATGAATATACTTTCTTGTCATTATTGATACATTGTAAATAGTTTTTAAAGTACAAATAATGTTTTTAGTTATTATTTAATTAAGAATTATATTTTATTAAATTAAGGGTTTTTTGAATTAAATAATATTTTAATAAATTATTATTATTATTAAATTAATTTTTATTAAATATAAATGATTTTATAATTTTTTGAATGCAATTGTAATTTTTATTAAGGTTTGAAAGCCATTTTTGTCAAAACCGTGAATTTTTGATAAATGTCAGTTTTTATTTTAAAAGTGAAAATTAACATATTTAGAAAATTATTTAGATACAATAAATGTTTTTTCTATAATCAGGATGTCAAAATTATCCAATGGTGAATTTTTCATAATTTTCTGAGACAGTCAAATTTTTGGGTAAAAATTAAATACCGTTTAAGTATATAATGTGTTTTATGACATCGTAATGACCCAATAGTGATGTAATAAAATACTATAAGATTTATGTTCGGAAAATATATGTTTTACCATTAAAATAATGTGATTTTGGGTTTGTTTGACTTACTTTTCAAAGCATTAATGGACCCTTCAAGACTTATTAAACACCTTGTCTTTTTAAATCGTTTTCCACGGGAGTGTGACTCACTTCCACATAAGCAACCCTATTATTTTAAGAAGTTAGGACTTTGGCCTTATAAAATATTTTTTTCCTATTAAATTTTCCAAAAACCATGGGCAAAAACCATGGGATGGTTTGTGGTTTGGATTAATTTAATATAAGGGGTCCCAAACCTAAATAATAAATAATTCCCTAACCTTTCCTATATAAAACCACCCAAGATCCCACTTCCTCCTCACTAAAATCCTTTGGAGTTATTCCAACCTCTGACCTACTCTATATAGAATCCTCCCAAGGTGACCCAAGCTCCCAAGAATCCTCTCTCAAGCCTCTCTCAAGCCTTTGGAAGCACAATTCCAAGTAAGGGTTTTTTCTTCCTTTCTCATTTTTGTCTAATTTTATTTAAGTTGTTTTTCCCATTTAATTTCAATTATGAATTTTGGGGTATGGTTTCAAACCTCCCTAATAATTCCATATTTATGTTTGAATGATGGTATACCCCTTTCTCTCTCATTAAATGCCTCTCATGTACACCTGTTACTATGCCGAAATTTCGAAAGGAACTTCTCCCTCATTTACATTCAATAAATACTTTTGTATCATGAACCTAAATTATATTAAAATTATTGGGACATGTATCTATATGAACTCCTTACTATCCATTACATGTAAATATTATGAGGAACCCCTTTCTATCTCATCAACTTTTTTTATGAATTCTTACGTCACGCCGTTACGCTGCCAAAATCACACCGATTTTCTAAGCCAATTCCATTGTGTAGTGAATACCATGCCCATTTCTCCATCAAGGGTATTAACCTTTATGCACATTTACTTATTGATTATAAATTTTCATGTATGAATTCCACATTCATTTATCATGGAATAAATGATTATGTTTTATGAATCCATGTTTTATGATCCATGTGGCACACTTATGCATGAAATGAAATGTTTAAGAAGGGTGCGCCCTTATAGCGCTCCAATGCATTGGGTAAAGTATAGTATCATGATACATCATGTGAAATGAGTGTTAAATCATGCTAATTCAAGTGCAACTAGGGTTTACTCATGATTCATGTGCAATGAGGATTTACTCATGCTCTATGTGCAATGAGCCTTGGATCATGCTAATTCCATGTTAAGTGTTGTTGCCACATTTCCATGTTATGATTATCATTATTTACCATGACTTTATGTTCATGTTTCTCTTGTGCTCTATTTATATGCCTATTTTCTAACATGTATTTTACTCCTCATGTATTACATGTCTTTTTCCCTTACCGGGCTTTATAGCTCACTCTTTTCTTATGCATGTCCTCAGGTTAGCCCATGCAATGATAAGTATGATAGAATGTAGTGGTCATATAAAGGAATTTTTCAATAAAGATGTTGTATTTCATGTTTCAAGTTTTTATGTAATGATCCTAATCCACAAATACACTAAAGCTCTCGATCTTCTTTGTTGTATCAAGTGATGTTTTATGTAATAAATCATGTTTAAGTTTGTAATAAAAGCAAGGTTGTCATATGAGGAGTATCATCAGGATGCACTAAGGACGTCTCCAGAATAGGTGGGGGTGGATGTCACACCCCGCTACATGGAGAGGATGCATGGTAATGAGGTTCTCTAGAATCTTCTAGAGCTATCTACATCTCCACCAGGTTCTAGAATATTCCAAATTTATCCAGAGTGTTACGAAACACCCCTTAGGCCTTAAAGGCTCCAAAACATTTTAGGCCTCCATGGAAGGTTGAGGATATCTACTGGTTATAGAATTATCCATGTATATTCTATTATATTAGGATATAATTCTATAGAATCATGTAGAAGTGTACATATTTTATAATTTTTTAGACTTTTCCACCAACCCCTATATAAAGGGAGTAACTCCTCATTTGTAAAGACACACAGAAGTTGAGACCAATTGAGAGCTTCCAAAGAAAGTGTATCTTGTTATATTTTCAAGCACTTCCCTTATGATCCTACTTCCATTGTGAGTGTGCAAGGATGAACTTGTCTATTATTTGAGTGAGGAATCTAGCCAAGTGCCGCACAAGATCTTGGTAGAAGGCCAAGTATCGTGACAAGTAGGAGGAAAGGATGCTACTAAATGGAAAGATTCCATGCATTCAGAGATGAAATACATGTACTGAAATCAAGTTTGGATTTTGATAAACCCTCCAGCTGATGTAAAACCCATTAGGAGAAAATGAGTATTAAATAAAAATCTGGACATGGATAGTAAGGTCAATACCTATAATACAATACTAGTAGTGAAGGGTTTCAGGAAACATCAATGAATATACTATGATTAAACCTTCTCACCAGTAGAAATGCTTAAATCCATCAGAATATTACTTGCAATAATAGCCTTCCATGATTATGAGATTTGAAAAATGGATTTAAAAACTTCTTTTCTAAATGGGAAGTTTGTTAAATACATCTATATGACTCAACCTGAAGGGTTTGTTAAGTCAAAGAGTGCCAAAAAAGTGTGAAAGTCATGAAGATTAATTTATGGGTTGAATTAGGCATCATGATCATGGAATGTTCATTTTTATGAGGCCATAAAAGAATTTGGTTTTATCAAGAAAAAAAAATATATTCAATATCCATATGAGAAAAACATATAATTTAAAACTTTTATCTCTTAAGGGATTTTACTTAGAGAGGTGAAGGCGTAGTTAGTAGAGTAGCCACAAAGGATAATGTGGAAGACCCCCTAACTAAATCCATATCTCTACAGAAGCATGATTCTCATGTGCGAGCTATCAGATTGAGGCTTGTTAGCAGTTGGATCTTGTGCAAGAGGGAGTGTTGAAAGTGGGTTTCCCTAGACCCAAATTGTATATGTACTTTGATTACCATTACATGTATATATCTTGATATATATATATATATATATATACGTGTTTATCTTACCGAAATAGTGTTGATACTTATGCGTCAACTATAGTTATCATAATGTCCTTAAATTACATGTCATATTGAAAGGTTATAGCAGTTCTCAGGCTATAATGAGAACCTAGAGATACCATGATAGTAATCTTAAAGATACGTGATAAGTGTATTTCATGCATATATTTTAGAGTGTTTTAATGCATTAATTATTGTATTTAATTTTTAATATTACCAATTTTTGATCAAACTGATTTGTTTCATGTTTTATGGTTGGAAATGGTGAATATTTGGAAAATAAACAAAAAGAGGAGAAAATATGAGAAAAATGACCCTTTGTGCCATGAGTGAAGTGAAGCAATGCAACACTAGATTTTTGAGAGAGGAAATAGAGCTGGAAACTGGGAAAACACTGATTACATGTCATGTAATGAGATTAGACATTGTGATCTTTTCAAATGGAAATTTCTACACTGGACAAGTCGTGAATACAGTATATGCTGTGATATGATGTTACACGTCGTGAGTTACTATTTAACATTGTGACTGAATTCAAAGTTCCAAACAAGAATCACGTGAGATTCACGCATGTGGAGGAAAACTAAGAGGTATTACACGATGTGAAACAGCAGTTCACATCTTGATGATGGTGACACATGAAAAATAAAAATGATGCTTTAAGTAATGTTGATAGATTGGGATATAAATGGAGACCTCCTTCCGCCCTTCCAATGTACTCTAGGACCAGTAGGAGAAAGTGTGACACCAACAGACAACATAGTGATGATCCAGATCCCCACTTCGTCACCTTTCTTCTTCGGGTACCCATGATGCTTGTTCTCATCATGTCTAGCATGAGCGAGTAGTCCACTTAGTGTTAGGTGATGTGATTATAGGGGTATGTGATGCTAGGGGTTATTTATTTTTATTATTCATGTTTTTTATTGTTAAAAGCTACTTATTCAATTCTAATTCCAATCCTTTTCATATTGCATGATCATTGCTGCGGTATGAAGTTGTTTAATTTATTGCATCAATCAATCGTCTTAGTTTGTGTATGACCATATGAAACACTAGGTTAGTTATGTTTAAACATGGTTTTGGGATATCTATTTCTATGATTGAACCTAGTTGATGACCATTCCAATGGTGAAATCATAGGATTTGTATGGGATACCAAGACCAAGGATCACTGCTAACCTAATTCTGACACCAAACATGAATAAATGCATTTAAAATTGAATCCCTAGCTCACAAACCTAAAAATCACTGAACCTGGAATGTATCCCATATTTATTTTCAACCCAAAAAATCATGATAACTATTTATATTTTTCCAAATAAATGAAAAAATTTCAATCTTAGTTTCCTAATTAATTTTGATACATACGGATCATCCTTGTGGGTTCAACACTCTGGCTTACCAAGTACTAGTTTTTTAGTTAGGTTGTCTGAGTCTGTATAAATTATTAAATTTGGTTAGCCCTGTAGGATTTAACGACGCTCCATGGGCTATCAAATTTTTGGTTCCATTATCGGGGACTATTCTATGTTTAAACTAATTAGGAATTTAGATAACTATTTTTTATTTTAATACATTGTTTTACACTTGTTCTTGTCATGCTGTTGTTTCAGGAACTAATCCTCTGCACGACTACTCCACTCATGGGAAGGAACAAATTAAAGATATTTTATTCAACCCTGAGTTGGAAAAGACCTTACAGAATAATAACAAGGAATATTACCACTATGAATAGAGCATTATGGATGGTCGAGGATAATTTGAAGAAGCTGAGCATGATCTGGGTCAGAGAGCTGGACCACAGGTCCTTGGAAGAAATCCAGGGGGCAAGCGCTGATAAACTACAGAAGACCTTCAAATGTGGAGTCAATATGAGCATTCTGATACCCCCGTTACTGCCTAACACTTTTAAATAAAGATGGTGGTTATTCATATGATCACACATTCACCACAATTAACTGGGCTACCTCATGAAGACCCGAACTCGCACATCGGAAGTTTTCTGGAAATTTGTGACACGTTCCAATTAGAGAACATCACAAATGATTCTGTGAGGATACACTTTTTCAGATTTTTACTAAAAGACAAAGCACAAGAGTGGATCCAAAGTCTACCTATACATTTAATAACAACCTGAGAGAATCTGGTAAGGAAATTTTTAACAAGGTTTTTCCCGCCATCAAAGTCAATGGATTTTTGGGTAAGCATTTTAAATTTTTAACAATTAAATGAAGAGTCATTATATAGTTCCTGTGAAAGGTTTAAAGTTTTTATAATACAATTTCCTCATTATGGAATCAAAATGTGATTATTAAATCAAACATTCTATAAAGGTTTATCACAGGGGAATCGTTTGATTGTAGATGTTGCTACAAGAGGTTCTCTGATGAGGAAGTCACCTGAGGAGAGCTATGAGTTGTTGGATGAGATTTACAAAAATAGTTTCCAATGGAATCCGAAAGAAGGGAGAGTTCAAGGAGTGCATATGGTGGATAATATATGGATGACTGCTCAAATAGAGTCTATGACACAAAAGATGGATGCGATGATTACACACCAAAATCCCCAAGGTATGTATTGTGAAGATTCAAATTATCTTGATTATAATCGTCAAAATTATGGGTAGGGATAGAGGCTACAAAAACAACCACAAAAAAATCAAAATCAAGTTCAAATATTTCAGCCAAGACAATAAGGATTTCAACCTCAACACCAAGGGCCAACACTAACCAGTCAAGTCCATTCACCAGAGGAGACCCTAGAAACCTTCATGACCAAAATAGGAGTTGCACTTAAATAAATGACAACATACTCAAGAAATCAATGAAACACAGTCAGAGAATTGAAAAATGACTCACATAACCAGCAAGCTATAATGAGTAATTTAGAATTTCAAGTCGGTTAGATTACCGACACACTTAGAGAAATAAAAAGAGGAGAGCTTCCAAGATTCCTAGAAAAAAACCCTGTGTAGACGTGAAAGCCATATTGATAATAAGTGGAAAGAAGACATGCAGAAGCGACATTGACTTTTCTAGAAATAATAGATCACGACCATAAGAATAAAGTCAAGAAAAGAATAGAGAAGATGAGGATCATATTGAAAAAGAAGAACCACCATCGTACCAACCACCACTACCATTTCCATATCGGTCAAAGCAGATGAAGATTGATGAGAAAAAGCATAAGTTTTTAGAGATGTTCAAGAAGATACACATAAATATACCATTCACTGAGGCAATTTTAAACATGTCTATCTACACAATGTTCATGAAGGAATTAATGACGAACAAAAAGAAGCTTGAAGAATTAGCCACCATTCCACTGGCAGGAGAAAATTTATCAGTAGTTTCAAGTATCCTACCTAAGAAACAACAGGATCCAGATATTTTTTCCATTATGATTACTATTGGTACTAATGATTTTGAAATGACTATGTGATTTAGGTTCTATTGTAAATATAATTTCATATGTAACATTCAAGAGCATGATATTGAAAGTGATGCAAACAACTCAAGTTATGATTCAACTAGCTAATACAACAATGATATGTCCTCTAGGATTACTTGAATATTTCATCAACAAAGTAGATGAGTTCTATTTACCAGTGGACTTTATGGTGATGTACATGGATGAAGAGAAGCTACCAATAATATTGGGAAGACTGTTCCTGACTAAAGGAAGGTACTAATTGATGTTCACAATGGAGAGTTGAGTTTAAGAGTAAGAGGATCATAAGTAAAATTCAATTTGTATCGGGTGATGTAGAAGTCAAATGAAATAATTAATGATTTCTCTGAAGATAATTTTCTGAAAGAAGAGGACACTATTTTCCATGAAAGAAGTGATAAAGTAGCTGCTGTAGAAAGTGAATAAGGAAGTATGAACAAGCTGAAGAGGGATAATAAAGTGCTGAAAAAAGTGGAAGATACTAGATGAACATTCATTCAAGAGGAATTCAAAGAAGGAGAACAATTTTGGGTAGTTATTTAAGTGCCAATTGAATTTTCAAGAAGGGATAATAACTGCTGGATTGGGCCCATGGAGATAGAGAAATTATTCAACAGTGGAAGGGTAAAACTAGTTTCAGATAAAGGGAGAGAACCAATCTATACCAATGAATAAAGGCTTCAACATTTTTTAGATTCAAACTAGGTAACCTCTTTCCTACCATCACCCACCTAAGATGAACAAGGTAAGGTCGAGCCAACAATAGTAAAAAAAAGTACTTTCAGGAGGAAACACAAGTTTTTAGTATTTTGATATCATTATTTTCTATTTTTAGGAAAAATCATACAACCCTAATTTTTTTTAATATCATGGATATGGAATATGATTTAAATTTATTATTTTTATTTTTATAGGACCATAAAGGTAGACATAGGGAAAAGGAAGCAACAAGAGAAGAAGCTGCAGATGAATTACACGCCGTGAAGGGAACTTACACGTTGTGAAAGGGTTTAAGCAGAAATTGTACAACCACATTTAAAGCTTCAATGCAAGGGGAGTAAGATTTTCAATTCACATTTTTTGTATTCCCCACATTTTAATTTTTTAGTGCTTTAATTTCAAACTGCATGCCCACATTTGATTCATTCTTTAATCAAATGAACTAGGAGACATAAACTGCCTATGATTTTTATCATTCCATGATTTTATATTTCTTTTTCAATAAATTTAAATGTGAAAAATGGAGAAAATAATTAGTATAGATGAGCATATGGATTAATTTAAAAAAATCATGATTTGACAAGCATGTTGATCATTTTAAATGAAATTTTTCTGAGATTTGGCCATGTTTTGAATTTTTGATGTTTACATCAATTGATTTAATTATTGGTATGAATTTCCATGAGTGATTTTACCAACCATTCGTCTCATTTATGATACATACACTTAGAAAATATTTTCTATTCTTTCTATAGTATATTTCTTGAGAAAATCAAGCATATTTTCTTCTAGAACTTTCTTTGCATGTTATCAAAGTTATGAATGAACAAAATCACTTTTAATATGATTGAGGCATTCCTTTTTAGCCCTTATACTAATACCCACCTTGCACTAATCTTTCATAATCCTATAGAATCCCTGAATATCCTTTTTAGGAAATGATCCATTTTACAAGCCTATCTTATACATTCTTACCTCCCTTTAAATGTTTTTCATGATATTTAAAATAATAAGTGTGGGGGAGGAACATTATTGGGTGTACTGAGATATACTTCATTGAGGATATTTTTCCTAGTGTATTTTCTATTGTGATATGGGGAAGGCCATGACATATTTAATTATATTTTATTATTCACCTCTCTTACTAAAAAAATGAAAAAAAAAGAAATTGAAGAAATGGGTTGTGTTTTGGGAGGATAAAAAATCACCATTTTTCAGATCGATGATTTTTGGATTGTATGTGGTTAGGTGGTGGATGTGATATTTTTTCCAAGAATAGATTTTGAAAAAGAAATAAAAAGAGAAAGAGGGGTTGATTTTACCATTGCACTTACATGTATCATGGGCCCACTTTGAGTTTTTAGGGGAGAGAGAAATGGAACTTGTAAAGGGATACATTCATTGAACTATTTTTGATTATCATACAAAATTATTTAGATTCAAACCTCCTTTTTGATCTTTACTTTTTATATCATTTACCTAGCTACCCTGAAGCCTCAGATTCATTTGAACCCTAACAGTGGAGCCCTCATCATTACTTACGATTCTGTCTTTATGCAGTGGAGATGTTAGATGAATTTCAAGCCTATGGTAAGTGAAATGTTCTTGAGTTATATGCATCACTATATATACATTTTTACCTTGAATATGAGCATAAAAATTCATGTGAGGTAGATTGAAAATTGAATGCATACTTGTAATGAATTGAAAAATGAAAATGGATGATTAAAAAGGATTGGTTATTTAAAAAAAAGTAAAATACATGGTTAGCTTGTTTCTTTTAAAAATGAGGCATTGAATAATTTTATATATGTGATGATCTAACATTTAATTTTTCATTTGATCAATTTATTTTGTTTAAATTGAATTTAAATCATTATAAGGTGATCGTCCTTTGTAGTATGTTGAGATTCCATCCTTGAGGACAAGGATAAATTTAAGTGTGGAGAGATTTGATAAGTGTATTTCATGCATATATTTTAGAGTGTTTTAATGTATTAATTCTTGTATCTAATTGTTTAATCTTTCCAATTTTTGATCAAATTGATTTGTTTTATGTTTTATGGCAGGAAATGATGAATATTTATAAAAGGAATAAAAAGAGGAAAAAATATGATCAAAATGACCCTTTGCACCACGAGTGAAGCGAAACAGCGTAACATTGGATTTTTGAGTGAGGAAAAGGAGTTGGAAACTAGGAAAACACTGATTACACATCATGTAATGAGATTACATGTCATAATATTTTCAAATAGAAATTGTTACACTGGATAAGTCGTGAAGGCAGTACACGTTGTGATATGATGTTACACATCACGAGTTACTGTTTCACATCGTGACTGATGTCAAAGTTACAAACTGGAATCATGTGAGATTCACACACATGGAGGAAAAATTGAAGGTATTACATGATGTGAAACTATAGTTCATGTTATGAAAACAACGACACATGAAAAATAAAAATGACGCTGCAAGAAATGCTGACAGATTGTCCTATAAAAGGTTACCTCCAGTTACCCTTCCAATGTATTTTGGGTTCACTAGGAGCAAGTACGACACCAATAGACAACAAAGTGATAATCTAGAGCCCCATTTCACTACCTTTATTCTTAAAATACCCATGAAGATCATTCTCATCATGTTTATCATGAGCGAGTATTCCACTTAGTGTCGGGTGATGTGATTGTATGGGGATGTGATGCTAGGGATTATTTCTTTTTATTATTCATGTTTTGGATTGCTACAGACTGCTTATTCAATTCCAATTCTCATCCTTTTCGTATTGTATGATCATTCCTGTATTCTAAAGTTGTTTAATTTATTGCATCAATTAATCTTATTAGTTTGTGTATGACCATTATACAACACTAGTTCGGTTGTGTTTAAACATGGTTTTGAGTCATCTATTTCTATGATTGAACCTATTTGATGACCATTCTAATGGTGTGATCATAGGATTAGGGTGGGATACCAAGACCCAGGATCCTTGCAGATCCAATCCTGACACCAAACATGAATAATTGCATTTAAAATTGAATCCCTAGCACACGAATATGAAAATCACTGAACTTGACATGTCACCCATCTTGATTTTCAACCCAACCAATCATGATATCTATTTCTATTTTTCCAAACAAACGAAAAAAATTTCAATCTTAGTTTCCTAATTAATTTTGATACATATGGATCGTCCCTATGGGTTCAATACTCTGGATTACCAAGTATTACATTTTTAGTTAGGTTATCCGAGTCTGTATAAATTATTAAATTTGGTTAGCCTCACAAGATTTAACGACGCCCCACAGGATATCAATATGTCCTATTGTCTAGATACATAATATTGACAAGACACATATGATGTGCGACCATCAGGTGTTGGGGGATTATAAGCATTGAGAATTTCTCATGAAGTTCACATTTTTTTATCTCAAGTATATGGAATCATGAGGACTGACCCACAAATAGGAACACCACATGTTTCAGGTGTCATTGGTTTTTCCTATATACAAACATGTGTATTGGTCTCTTGACTTGATATCATTATCATTTTGTTCCATTTTATCATGTACTTTGATGCAAGAAAAAAAACGATGACATTGAAGTCATGATAGGGTAGCTTGTGTTGGGTGCATCATTGGTTGTATGACATTGGTTAAATGATTAAGATAGAATTTTTCACTTTTGATTTGAGGAAGTGATATCTTGGGACTAGTTGATCAAGATGTTAGTACCACATAGATCCATGACCATGGTAGTCAAAGTCAAGACCCTCCATTTAGATCAATAAATAAATAATGGATGATGACACATGCTGTGCATCTTGCTTTATGAGATATCATGAGACAAATAGGTTATATTACACAGTGTGTGTTTCTTGGAAACTGATAAAACACTATTTTGTTGAATATTTTATTGATAATAAATGACATAATTTCCTCACATTGTGTTAAATATGTTTATTTATAAAATATTTGGGATTTGATCATTCATTTGAAAATTTGGTGAAAATTCTAGTTTTACCCTTTATAGTGCACTGTAGTATTTCAAAAATAAATATTTTTATATTTATTTTTTGAACTTATAAAATTTTTAACAGTATTCCTAACTTAATTTTCTACAACTTTTATTCAGGACACTAGATAAAAAGAATGCATTTGGATGGAGTAATTGGGCAAGTCAAAGGTGGGCTGGACACGCCAGAATGGAAAATATTCTGTATTTTGGTCATAACTCCTTCATATAGGCCTTGATTGAGCCCAAATTTTTAGAGGAGATAGAGGACCCATATCCGCACATATGTTCCTTATGTATGGCTGGCCAATTCACGCGTTTTTGTGGTCAAATGGGCAGTTAAAGTTGGCATAAAATATTTGGCCAAGATTCCCCATTCACACTTGAAACCACTTTGAACCTAGCCTCCCCACCACTATATAAATTGGTTTTTTTTCTCATTTGGTGGGGTTGGGACGTGAATTGGTAAGTTTATGGAAGTGTAGAAGTGTATCAACTCCAATTATCCAACCATTTCAATAAGGGTAGATCTTGAAGAAAAGATCCCTTCGACGGAGCCTTCTTCTTCTCCTTCATGTTGTAATGCTTTTGTTTGTGTAATAAACTTCTTTGTTCTTCTTTTAGTTCTTATCTTTACGTCTGTTTTGTTTAAATTTATTCTTTTCTTAATCTTACTCTTTGGTTTGTAATTCTTGAGTAGAATCATTATTGGGTTATACCCATTATAAACCTTTGCATATGCAAAACGCTTCTACGATGATTACGCCACCCATAGAAGAGTAGTCTTTTAGTAATCGATCTATCTTCTACCATCTTCATTTAATTATTTTGAATCATTGAGATACTTTAATTCATATAATATGATCCATGAATTGTTTTTTTAAATTTTAAGAAACTAATCAAGCAATTGAACAATTAACACAAAAACACGCGAGGTTGGGATTTTGTGTAAATTGTGAGAGCGTAATCTTAATTGGTAATACAAGACCATACGGGATAAATTTGTAGAGTTAAAATATAATACCTAAACAAAATTCATCCTAATTTACAGAATGTATATGTGCCTTAATTTAACCACTGACCATAAGCTAACCTTAGAACAACAATCAAAGAAGGGTGCTGCGATTGCGTGTTCTAAAGCTAGCCTAGGGTTTAAGTAATTCCATCTTTGTGGTTAAGTTAACTCTTGTAGGGTTCGAGGGTTAACAAATTAGGGGATCATAATTAAGTGGATATTTATTTAAATGATAATTATTAATAAGTAAATTAAGAGGTATAGTTAGATCGATTACGCCTTTTAAAATATTTTCTAAAAAAAACATCTTCTTGTTGTGTCTTTTTATTCAAACTTCATTTTAAAACTAAAAACAAAAAAATGAAATCTTCTTCCAGAAAACTTATTCTAGATTTATAAACTATAAAAAACCCCAATCCTTTTAAGTAGTTTTTTAATTTTATTCTCTTTTATTTTTATAATACCTTTAAAAAGTTTTTTTAATTCACTTCCTCCTTTGAGAGACGACCTTGGCCAGCCACTCTGCTGCACCTAAGTACCCCAAAATTAAATTAATCATTTGAGGGTGACCATGAAAACGCTCTATAAAATTGGTGCCGTTTACGGGGAGGCAAGTAATTATTTTAACCACTTAGAGGTATTTATTTTATTTTACATTTTATTCTCTTCCTCTCTTCTTTCTTCCTTCTTTACCCAATCTGATTTTTTTCTTTTCTTCTTATTCTTTTATTTTCTTCTACTTCTTTTTGGACCACTAATTCAAACTTATTTTCTTTTTATTATGGTCCACTTTTCTTTATTTCATTTTCATCTTTAATTGATTTATGACACGGACTAATCCCGAAGATCTCTTAGATATTGACCCTGAGATCGAACGCAACCTTAGGGCACGAATTAGACATTCTCAGTCTATGGGAAGTTTCAACATTCAACCAGTTGAATAATTAATCCAATATCAGAACATTGAAATTGGAAGTATTTAAAATTCAACCATAAAACAAGAACCAATGGCTGACAATAATGGAAATTAACTTAATAGAACCATTCTAGAATTGGCTGCACCTGATATTAACTATCATCCAAATTGTATTGCATACCTAAATCTTGAATCGGACTTTGAACTAAAATCTGGGTTAATTAACTTACTTCCAAAGTTTCATGGCCTCTCTAGTGAGGATCCCAGTAAACATTTGAAATAATTTAATGTGGTTTGATCAACCCTAAAACCTATAAATGTCTCTGAAGATCAAATCAAACTAAGAGCATTCCCATTCTCACTTGATAGAGCTGCGAAAGACTGGATGTATTATTTACAACCCAAAGATGTAACTTGTTGGAACGATTTGAAACGTCTTTTCTTGTAGAGATTTTTTCCAGCATCAAGGATCACTTCCATTCATAAGGAGATCTCGGGGATCAAGCAATAACAAGGGGATTTAATGTATGAGTATTGGGAGCGATTCAAGAAGTTGTGTGCAAGCTGCCCACATCACCAAATCCATGAGCAATTACTCATCCAGTACTTCTTTGAAGGACTCACACCTATAGAGAGAATCATGGTGGATGCTGTGGCTGGAGGAGCATTGGTGTACAAGACACCAGTAGCTTTACGTGCATTAATCGACAAGATAGCCCAAAACTCCCAACAATTTGGTGATAGAGGTACACCACATGTCAGGGGAGTACATCAGGTAATTCCTTCTTCTCTTGAAAGTCATTTGATTGATACCAAGTTTGAATAATTGACCACTATGGTGAGGAAAATTGCTTTGGATAAAAAGACATCCCAACCCCCTCTTTCAAGTCCTTGTGGTATTTTCACTGAGACAAGCCACCCAACTGACTATTTCCCACAACTCCAAGAAAAAGAAGATTGTGCAGCAGTGTTCCCTGGGAGACCATATCAGCAGCAACAAAAAACATATCCCCAAAATAAGTATGACTACTTTGCACCAACATTCAACCAAGGGTGTAAGGATCAATCAGACACGAGGTATGGCTCTAGGCAACAACAAAGGCCCCCTTATCAACCAAACTTCCAACAACCCCTGCCTTACCAGAAGGTTTTCCAACAACCCCAAAGGAGATTCGAAGTTCAAACATAAACAAGTCAACATCAAGGGAATATAAAACACAAGGTAGAAAATAATGCTGATGATCTTTTGAAACAAATTGTTCTTAATCAACAGAATGAGCTGAAGAGTCAAGGTTCAGAGTTGAGGGAGTTGAAGACTCAAATGAGCCAGATTGCCACCTCCCTCCATGAACTTGTAAGTAAGAATTCTGGAAATCTTCCTTCCCAACCTACTCCCAATCCAAAGGGGAATTTCAGTGCCATTATATTGAGAAGAGGGAAGCAAACAACTGATGCTTCTCCACCTACAATTCCACCTGGATTCACCTCAACTCCAAAAAATCCTAATTCCACATCAATTGATGAGAAACCCAAGGAGAAAGATAAAGGTAAGAAAAAGATTAATGATGTTCCTCCTAAACCCATTACTTTTCCAAATAGGGTTGTTCAATCCAAGAAGATGGCTGAAGAAGCAATTCAAAAGGAGGTTTTGGACACATTCAAGTGTATGGAGATCAACATTCCTCTACTTGAAGCCAGTAAAAAAATTCCAAGATATGCGAAATTCTTAAAAGAACTTTGTACCAATCGAAGAGGGCTCAAGGGAAATGAGAGGATCAACCTTGGAAGAAATGTCTCAGCACTCATTACACCAACTCTAGCAATCCCAACAAAGTGCAAGGATCCTGGGAGATTCACCATCCCATGTACCATAGGGGAGTTTCACTTCTATGATGCTCTTTGTGATTTAAGAGCTTCAATAAATGTGATTTCTCACTCTTTAATCTCTTCTTTACAGGTTGGTGAGTTGAAGTCGATGAGAGTAGTGGTGCAATTAGCGAATAGAGCTAAGAAATATCCAGCGGGAGTCCTTGAGGATGTACTTGTCCAAGTAAAAGACATGATCTTTCCAGCAGATTTCTACGTGCTTAACATGGAGGATGACCTGGTAAGTTCTCATGCCCCCATTATCTTAGGTAGAACCTTCCTCAAAACTACAAAAACTATCATAAATGTCAATGAGGGTACACTTTCCATGGAATTTGGGGATGAACTTGTGATATTTAATGTTATGGACTCCATGAAATACCCCTCTGAGGACCATTCTACTTTTTTTATCTCCCATTTTGAATCACCAAGTAAAAACTCCATGGATTTTGATTGTCCTATGTTTAGAGAGATTATGAGTATTGGTTCTAGTTTGATGTCTAAGAGTACTCCCACAACTGTTTTTGATGGACAAACCTCTCTTAGATTTGATTTTGATGTGGATTCAAATTCTGATCATATAAACTCTGATTATGACATAGCTGTTGAGTATGCTGATGGATTTGATTCATTATTTTCTAATTTTGAATATTTTTATTCTGATACTGATGTTCATTGTGCAGATATGACTGTTGCATCAATTTCTCCATCCATACATCACCCCCTACATTGGAACTCAATCCATTACCCCCAAATCTTAAATATGCATACTTGCTGAGTGGTGATAGATTACCTGTCATCATTGCTAACAATATCTCTTTTGAAAATGAAGAAAAACTTTTGAATCTTTTGAGAGATAACATTAGGGAAATTGTTTGGACATTGGCAGACATATCAGGTATTAACCCCTCCATTTGCATGCACAGGATTCTCTTGGAGGATGGGGCTAAACCGATTAAGCAGCCACAATGGAGACTTAATCCATCAATTTTGGAAGTTTTTAAGAATGAAGTTGAAAAATTACTTGAGGCAGGTATCATTTACCCTATTTCTGACTCACAATGGGTTATCCCTGTCCAGGTTGTACCAAAGAAAACTGGTTTCACTGTTATAAAAAATGAAAATGATGAGTTAGTTCCCGTGAGAGTTCAAAATAGTTGGTGAGTGTGTATTGATTATAGGAATCTAAATCAATCCACTCGTAAGGATTATTTACCACTTCCATTCATTGACCAGATGCTTGAGATAATTGCAGGTAGGACACATTATTGCTTCTTAGATGGTTTCTCTGGCTATTTTCAGGTTTCCATTGTAGTAGAGGACCAGGAGAAGACGACATTCACCTACCCATTCGGTACCTTTTCTTACCGAAGGATGCCATTTGGAATTTGAAATGCCCCAGGTACCTTCCAGAGATGCATGGTGAGTATTTTCTCAGATTTCATTGAGACCTGCATGGAGGTATTTATGGATGATTTTACAGTTTATGGATCCTCATTTGATGAATGTCTCTCTAGTTTGGGTGATGTGTTGCATCGTTGTATTGAGAAAAATCTGGTCTTGAATTTTGAAAAATGTCATTTCATGGTCGAAAAGGGAATTGTCTTAGGTCATATAGTCTCACAACATGGCACTGAAGTTGATAAATCTAATGTAGAAATTATTTCATCCCTTATATATCCTACATGTGTGCATGATGTTCGATCATTCCTTGGACATGCTGGATTTTATCGACGCTTCATCAGAGATTTTAGTAAGATCGCTATACCCTTATCTCGATTTCTTCAAAAAGATATTGACTTCAATTTTGATGATTCATGAAGGGTATCATTTTATGAGCTAAAGAAGTGTCTGACCACTCCACCGATCATACTAACCCCGCGGTGAGACCTTCCATTTGAGCTTATGTGTGATGCGTACAACTTCGCGGTTGGAGCTGTCTTATCTCAGAGGGAGGAGGGATGTTCACATGTGATTTCATATGCATCGAGGACATTGGATTCTTCCCACTCAAACTACACCATAACAGAAAAGGAGTTTCTTGCTGTTATATTTGCTTTAGATAAATTTCGTTCATATTTATTGGGATTTAAAGTAGTTGTTTTTCTGACCATGCAGCTTTGAGGTACCTCCTAAAGAATCCAGATGCAAAGCCATGACTTATTCGTTGGATGCTCCTTCTTCAAGATTTTTACATCGAGATAAAAGAAAATAATGGGTAAGAGAATTTGGTGATAGACCACATGAGTAGGATTACTCACACACCAGAGGGTGACATCTTGGACCAGGTACAACTTCGGGACACTTTCCTCGATGAGCATCTCTATACCATCTTAGGTATGCATCCTTGGTATACTGATTTAGTTAATTACATTGTTTCCTCTGAAATCCTAGCAAATTTGAAGAAGCATCAAGTCCAAAAAATAAAAAGCGAGTCTAAGTTTTATGTGTGGGATGATCCTTACCTCTGGTGCATGTGTAGTGACCAAGTCATTAGGAGGTGTGTTCCCGATCATGAGTTTGAGTCTGTTTTGCATTTCTGTCATACACTTTCTTGTGGTGGACAATTTGGACCCCAACGTACTGCTAGAAAAGTATTAGACTCTGGATTATATTGTCCTAGCTTATTCCATGATTCCCATGTGTTTTGTAAGTCATTCTCTCGTTTCCAACACACTAGAAACATTTCTAGGAGACATGAGATGCCCTAACAACCCATACTATTCTGTGAGTTTTTTGATGTATGGGTAATTGATTTTATGGGTCTTTTTCCTAGTTCATTTGTATTTTTGTATATTTTAGTTACTATTGATTATGTGAGTAAATGGGTGGAGGCCAAGGACACCAAGACTGATGATTCTCATGTTGTAGTGGATTTTGTCAAGGCTCAAATTTTCTGCAGGTTTGGAGTACCAAAGACCATCATCAGTGACCAAGGGACACCCTTTTTCAATAGGAATTTTTCTTCCCTCCTTCAAAAGTATGGGGTGACACACAAAACATCAACACCATACCACCCCCAAACAAATGGCCAGGTCGAGGTTTCAAATCGTGAGTTGAAACAAATATTGGAGAAAACCGTGCAGCCAAATAGGAAGGATTGGAGCAAGCGCTTGGATGATGAATTGTGGGATTATAGGATATCATACAAGACACCCATTGGTATGTCCCCATTTCAGATTGTTTTTGGGAAAGCATGTCATCTCCCCGTGGATGTTGAGCATCAAGCTTATTGGGCTATAAAGAAATGCAACATGGATTTGGCCCAAGATGGAATCCAAAGGAAGCTGCAAATTCAAGAGCTTGAGGAGATTAGATTGTCTTTATATGAGAACTCAAGGTTCTACAAGGAAAGATCAAACGCATCTCATGATATAATGATCCAACAAAGGGAGTTTCATATTGGAGAGAAATTCCTTCTCTACAGTTCACGACTAAATCTGATGCCTGGTAAGTTGCGTTCCAGATGGTTAGGTCCTTATATTATATCTAATGTTTTTCCTTATGGTGAAATGGAGGTCACACAAGAGGACACTGTAAGGAGATTTACAGTCAATGGGAAATGTTTGAAGAGATACATTGAGGGACTTCCTACTGATGCAGTGGATTTTATCACACTGCATGACCCCATCATCACTTGAGCACATCAGGCTGTTCCTAACCCTTTCACTTTTATATTATTTGTCCTATTTAAAAATTCTGCATTTCATGTGCATATATCATCTCATGGGTTCACATTGAGGACAATTAAATGTTTTAAGTGTGGGGGAGGGAACCTTTTAGTTTAGTAATTTCAATTGTTTTCCTGTTAAAAAAAACAAAAAAATTGTGTGTTTTTCAAATTGTGTGTTTTTATTTTTCAATTTTCTTTGTGTTTTTGAAAATTTTAAGATGAAATGATTATAATCACAATTTTGAAATGCATATCAATGAGTGAAACAATTTATCCCATGAAACTAAGCTTAAATGAATGCTGAAATGACTTTTTTTCAAGTTCAAATATTTAGTAATTTTATGAAAAGTACACTGAATTTTGAATCCCATGCCACATCTCACTGTCTTTATATTTGAAATCACTTTCCTGTGAGGCTTCTGAACCCTTATTTTCATATTCTTTACATTCACCTCACTTCTTGAGAGAACCAAACCATGATTGATTTAACAAAAATTTGATCTATTCCTGTCAAAACTTGAGGGTTTGAGGTACTTATGTTTAAATGATTGAGGCATTTGTTTGGTATTAAAGCCTCTATTCCAAAGAATCCTTTTTTATAATGGCCTACCTTGAACATTTAATCCTTGTAGACCTTATAATCCATGCCCAAACTGTTAGGTTATCCACATTACAAGCCAACTTTCCCTATCCAACCAACTCTTGAAGTGAAATTGCATAATCTAGTTGAGTTTAAGTGTGGGGGAATCTATCTTGTGTTGTGCTACCACATTCTGTGATACTTTGCGTGGAAAATTAAATTCTTAAGAGATGTGTTTGCTGCTGAAGAAAGTTATTATATTGAAAGCTATGGATTTTCTGGAGATTTCATGACAAGTGAAGCTGTGCCTTTTCTGGAGCTTCTAATTGAGGTGGAAAGCTATGCCTATCTGGAGCTTTCAAGAAAATCATGTTTGAGAAGATTGACATTTTTGATGCTGAAATGATGAATGGTGTAAAATTTTCATGACTTTTCATGATTATGGAGCTGAATTGATACTATGGGGATTGAGGAGAAGACCATATTTAAGTGAAAATTAGATTAATGCAATTTTGCTTCAAAAAGAGTCAAGCCCTCCTCATTCAGCCTCAGAATTTTTCACATCTAAATCCTACCAACTGAAAGCCACAGAACAACCCTGAAAAGTCCTCATGATAAACATACGTCCTTGACTCACCTTGGGTGGCGATGTAGGAATTTATCAAGCCTATGGTGACCCTTGTATGAGTTTGGATGAGAAAGACATTGCAAAAAAATTGATATTTGTGTGATAAGAGAAAATTCAAGCGAGGTAAGTGTTTTGTGCATGGGAGGATAAATAAAGTGGAAATATATTGAATGATATAAATGAAGAACTTGAAATAATGGTTTTTTATGAGGCATGATATATTTTTTTTTCTTGGTGTGTAATTGTTTGATCTCAAGGATATGTGTTTTAAAATTGGTTTTGGTTTGATATTGATGTTTACTTGATATGAGATTTTGCTCAGGAGTGCAAAAGGGTAAGTGTGGGGGAGTTGATAAAAAACCATTTTGTTGAATATTTTATTGATAATAAATGACATAATTTCCTCACATTGTGTTAAATATGTTAATTTATAAAATATTTGGGATTTGATCATTCATTTGAAAATTTGGTGAAAATTCCACTTTTACCCTTTATAGTGCACCGTAGTATTTCGAAGATAAATATTTTTATATTTATTATTTGAACTTTAAATTTTTTAAAAGTGTTCATAACTTAATTTTATACAACTTTTATTCAGGACAATAGATAAAATTAATGAATTTTGGATGGGGTAATTGGTCCATAAAGTCAAAGGTGGGCTGGAAACGCCAGAATGGAGAAGCTTCTTATTTCGGACATAACTCCTTCATCTGGGCCTGTATTGAGCCCAAATTTTTAGAGGAGATAGAGTACCCATATACTCACATATGTTACTTCCAGAAGTCTGGATAATTCACGCGTTTTGGTGGTAAAATGGGTGGTTCAAGTTGGCATAGAATATTTGGCTGAGATTCCCCATTCACACTTGAAACCACTTTGAACCTATCCTCCCCACCACTCTATAAATTGGTTTTTTCTCATTTGGTGGGGTTGGGACGTGAATTGGGAATTTTAGTGTAGAGGATAAGTGGATCCAATCCAATTCTATAACCATTTCAATAAGGGTAGCTCTTGAAAAAAGGATCCCTTCGACAGAGCCTTCTTCTTCTCCTTCATGTTGTAATGCTTTTGTTTGTGTAATAAACTTCTTTGTTATTCTTTTAGTTCTTCTCTTTAATTCTGTTTTGTTTAAATTTATTCTTCTCTTAATCTTCCTCTTTGTTCTGGAATTATTTAGTATAATCGTTATTGGGTTATATCTATTATAAACCTTTGCACATGCAAAACGCTTCTACGATGATTACGCCACCCATGTAAGAGTAGTCTTTTAGTAATCGATCTATCTTCTACCCTATTCATTTAATTATTTTGAATCATTGATCTATTGTAATTAACATAATATGATTCATTAATTGTGTTTTTAAATTGTAATAAACTAATCAAGCAATTGAACAATTAACACAAAAACACGCGAGGTCGGGATTTTGTGTAAATTGTGAAAGCGCAATCTTAATCGGTAATACAAGACCATACGAGATAAATTTGTAGAGTTAAAATATAATCCCTAAAAACAATTAATCCTCATTTCCAGAATGGATATGTGCCTTAATTTAACCACTGACCATAAGCTAACCTTAGAACAACAATCAAAGCAGGGTGCTGCGATTGCGTGTTCCGAAGCTAGCCTAGGGTTTAAGTAATTCCATCTTTGTGGTTAAGTTAACTCTTGTAGGGTTTGAGGGTTAAAAAATTAGGGGATCATAATTAAGTGGATATTTATTTAAATGATAATGATTAATAAGTAAATTAAGAGGTAGAGTTAGATCGATTACGCCTTTTAAAATATTTTCTAAAAAAACATCTTCTTGTTTTGTCTTTTTAATCAAACTTCATTTTAAAACTAAAACAAAAAATGCAATCTTCTTCCAGAAAACTTCTTCTAGATTTATAAACTATAAACAAACCCCATTATTTTAAGTAGTGTTTAAATTTTATTCTCTTTTATTTTTAGAATACCTATAAAAAGTTGTTTTAATTCACTTCCTCCATTGAGAGACGACCTTGGTCAGCCACTCTGCTGCACCTAAGTACCCCAAAATCACATTAATCATTTGAGGGTGCCCACAATAGCGCTCTATCAGAAATGTTGTCATTACTATGACTATTACCTATCTCTATAGGGGTCTTGATGGGTTTCTAGAATCCTCTATTAGTCTATGAATATTATTCACTGCTATCATGATAAGGTCCTAGAGGGTCACACACAATAGCATATTCAAGATTCTTCCATATTCTAATGAATAGGTATATAGGACATGGTGGGACTCACGACAGGGTCTTAGAGTTGTCCAAGTATTATCAATCACCATAAAATAATTTTTTATTATTATTATAGTATATAATAATTGGGTTGAATTTATTTATTAAAATTATTTACAATTGTTTATGTAAATACATGGAATAATATTATATAAACAAATATTATTTTAATATTCAAGGTTTTTTTAATATTAGCCTAAATTACAAGTCGAGTTAATAACTCAAGTTTATCATGTAATATATTTAATATATATTTTAATTAGGTTATAGAATATAAATAATATTTATGATGTGGTTAGTTTGCTATAACTATTTATTTATTGCTTATTTAGTGGATGTTAAATATACGGGGGGTCGGGAAACCATAACTGGGTGTTTTGGATACCCTCTATATAAGTAGGGGAGGAGCTCTATTCTATAGATTGTTCATTCCAATAGATCGATTTCTACTCTCTCCTCCTACATCTTAGAGAGTGAATGGATCAATCAGAGCGATCGATCCAAGAATGCCTTTGTGGATCGAAGACACATGATTGAGGTGATCATTGTGACATCGAAGAAATCATTAGAGCTTCATGCTAACACTTGAACTTAGAATATCTACATACATGTAGATTCTTGAAGTGTGTGTGGGTTATCTAGAGGGGTTAAAATTCATATCCTTCTAGCAACGATCACCGACGATGAGTTGAATTCGAACGCGCTGACGTTACAAATGAGGTATCCGTTATGTATTATTTTTTGTGCTATGATAATTCACATTTGATCCTTGAACCTTACCGGGGCTTGGATCACTAGAGATGATGAAGTTTCATTGCTCCGATGATAAAAAATTTAAATTCTTCAAGACACCGGTTATCACTGTGCGCATTGGTACCATCAGAGTGGTGTTATTAATAAATAAGTCGAGAAAGGATTTGTCCCTTTTATCTTTATGGAAGTTGATATCTTGTCCCTTTGATTGAAATATAACCGTCACCTAAAATTCTATAACTATGGTGTAATGATGTGTTTATTTCAGAAATTAAAAGGAAGACATATCAATACTATAGGCATATGACATAGATGTGAAACTTTCTTGATGCGATATTATGACAAAGGGATTATATTATGTAGCAAGCATTTGTATGTGGTTGTCGATGTTGCGACATTAATTTCTTTCTCTTGGGTGCCTTGACCCATTGCTAGACAGTAATCTTGGACTTTAGGAAATCCCACCTAATGCCAACGCGAAAGAATCCTAGAGGGTCACACACAAAGTATTTCCATTGATCTCGATTAAATTCTATTTTAATTTAAATATTGGAATAAATGTTATTCTCAAGACTGATGAATAATTTTATTCATTTTTATTTATTGTTAATATTTTCAAGGTAATAAATAATTATTTATTCATTAATAAATAATTTATTTGATTACGTGAATATTTAAAAAATATTTATTCACTAGATTGAAAATAAAATATTTATTTTATTTATTTGGGTATTTAATAAATGATGAGGAGTTAGAGTAGACCAAGAACGTGTTCAGTGATAAATATCTATCTGTAAGATGGTAAATAATATTTATCGTTATGCGAGTTAGCGTACACTATAAAATAATAATAATAATATTATTAGTTGGAATGAGGTTTGTTAAGAATTATTATATTATTTAAGGGTTGGTACACAATTAAATTATATTTTAATCTAAACACTAGATTTGAATAATTGTAATCATTTTTTATTTATTATTAATATTTTCAAGGTAATAAATAATTATTTATTCATTAATAAATAATTTATTTGATTACGTGAATATTTAAAAAATATTTATTCACTAGATTGAAAATAAAATATTTATTTTATTTATTTGGGTATTTAATAAATGATGAGGAGTTAGAGTAGACCAAGAACATGTTCGGTGATGAATATCTATCTGTAAGATGGTAAATAATATTTATCGTTGCGCGAGTTAGCGTACACTATAAAATAATAATAATAATATTATTAGTTGGCATGAGGTTTGTTAAGAATTATTATATTATGTAAGGGTTGGTACACAATTAAATTATATTTTAATCTAAACACTAGATATATAAATATATGATTATGTCTATTGTGTAGGGTTAATTGAGATTTGAGAATCATTACGCATAATAAAATTGTAACAACCAAAAGTATTTAAATGGAAATTACCTTCTTAAAAATATGTCATAAAATCACATGAAAACACAACATAATGAACTACTAAGTGCTAAGTGATCTTTAAACATAATTTTTTCACTTCTGTGTTTGGAATTTTGAAAATCCAACATACACGGTTGTGTTCAAGATGATTTTTGTGATCCAATAAGAAAAACTTATTTTTTTGTGAATAGTAACCTAACTCTATGAATAATAACCCACCCTTGTGAATATTAGTACGACCCTTATGAATATTAAATCTTCCAAATTAGAGTAACTTTACCCATGAATAATTAAATAAAATTTAGGCATCTTAGAAAGTGACAATTTGACCATAGCAAACGTTTTGGTATTTTTGTAAGTTATAAATAATTAATTATAAGTATTTAATTAATTTATTTTCTTAAAATGTGTTCATAAATTAGAAAATCTATGTCTCCTAGTTTTTAGATAATTTTATAAGACCCTACATAATTTTTGAAAGCATTATAAAATCAGTTTTAATTTTAAAAACTGTATTTTTCAAGTAAATTGTGATTTTACTTAAATATTAAATTAATCATATTTAGAAAATTATTTTTGAAAAATGGAATTCAATTTTGGATTCTAAATGTCAAAAAATGGTTAGGGTGAAATTTTGGGATTTTTCTAAAATACTTCAATTTTTGGGTGAATAGTAAAAAATACAGTTTTCACATAATCGGTGTATCCTAAATTGCATCATTAATGTTTTAATGATGAAATAAAAATTCTATAAATTTAAGTTCGGCCAAATTATATTAAGTTTTATAAATGGTTCCTTAAAATAAAATAAACTCAATTTTCAAACCTAAAAATAACTTTCCAAAGCCTAAAGTCAAAAGGTGATTTCTTAAAGTGTCTTTTTCTGTTTCTTTCACTTTCCTTTTAATAAATTAATGAATTCGAATTATAAAGATGATTTAAATCCTAAAACAAATTATATTATATTAATATATGATATAAGATGTCAAAAAACTACTATTACAAGTCTAACTTTTGATATATTATTTTATTTAATATTTTATACTAAAAACACCTCCCTCCTCATTTATAAATAACCCCTCCCCCTCCCTATGACAAACCTGCTTTTTATTACAACTAAAACATGCTTTATTACATAAAACTTCACTTTATACAACAAATAAGATCGAGAGGTTTAGTGTCTTTGGGGCTTAGTATCATTACATAAAAACTTAAAACATGAAATACAACATCTTTATTGAAAACTTCCTTTACATGACCACTACATTCCCTCGTACTTAGCATTGCATGGGATAACCTAAGGACATGCATAAGAAAAGGGTGAGCTATAAATCCCAGTAAGGGAGTACAAATGGAATAAAATTAGTAGTACAATACGTGTTATACAATAGGCATATCAATAGAGCATAAAAGAAACATGAACATAAAGGCATGATAGAGCATGATAATCATAACATGGAAATGTGGCATCAACACTTAACATGGAATTAGCATGAGCCAAAGCTCATTGAACATAAAGCATGAGTAAACCCTCATTACACATGAAGCATGAGTAAACCCTCGTTGCACTTGAATTAGCATGAGTCAACACTCATTGCACATGACGTATCATGATACTATACTTTACCCAATGCATTGGAGCGCTATAAGGGCGCACCCTTCTTAAACATTTCATTTCATGCATAAGTGTGGCACATGGATCATAAAACATGGATTCATAAAACACAATAATTTATTACACGATAAAGGAATGTGGAATTCATACATGAAACTTTACAATCAATAAGTAAATGTGCATAAAGGTGAATACCCTTGATGGAGAAATGGGCATGGTATTCACTACACAATGACATTAGCTTAGAAAATTGGTGCGATTTCGGCAGCGTAACAGCGTGACATAAGAATTCATAAAAAAGGTTGATGAGAGATAAATGGGTTCCTAATAATATTTACATGTAATGGACAGTAATTAGGTCATATAGATACATGTCCCAACAATTGAAATGGAATTTAGATTCATGATACAAAAGTATTGCTTGAATGTAAATGAGGAGAGAGAAGTTCCTTTCGGAATTTCAGCATAGTAACGGGTGTACATGGGAGGAATTTAATGAGAGAGAAAGGGGTCTCCCATCATTCAAACATAAATACGGAAGTATGAGGGAGGTGAGAAACCATACCCCAACATTCATAATTTAAATTAAAAGGGCAAAAAAACATAAAGAAAATTGGAAAAAAAATGAGAAAGAAAGAAAAAACCCTTACTTGGAAGTGTGATTCCAAAGGCTAGAGAGAGGCTTGTTAGAGGCTTCTTGGGAGCTTGAGGCACCTTGGGAGGATTATAGAAAGAGTAGGGAAGAGGTTGGACGAACTCCAAGGGATTTTAGTGAGGAGGAAGTGGGAGCTTGGGTGAGTTTATATAGGAAAGGTGAGGGAATTCTTTATTATTTAGGTTTGGGTCCCCTTACATTAAATTAACCCAAAACACAAACCATAACATGGTTTTTGCCCATGGTTTTTGGAAAATGGAAACGGAAAACAATATTTTATAATGCCCAAGTCCGAACTTCTTAAAATAATAAGGTTACTTATGTGGAGGTGAGTCACACTCCCATGGAAATTAATTTAAAAAGGCAAAGTGTTGAATATGTCTTGAGGGGTCCATTAATGCTTTGAAAAGTAAGGCAAACAAACCCAAAATCACATTATTTTAATGATAAAACATATATTGGCCTAACATAAGGATTATGGTATTTTATTACATCACCATTGGGTCATTATGATTTCATAAAACACATGATATATTTAAACGGTATTTAATTTTTACCCAAACATTTGACTGTCTCAGAAAATCATGAAAAATTCACCGTTGGATAATTTCGACATCCTGATTCCAGAAATTACATTTATTTTATCTAAAAGAATTTCTAAATATGTTAATTTTCACTTTTAAAATAAAAACCAACATTTATCGAAAATTCACGGGTTTTGACAGAAATGGCTTTCAAACCTTAATATAAAATTTTAATTGCATTCATAAAATTATAAGATCATTTATATTTAATAAAAATTAATTTAATATTAATAATAATATTTTATTAAAATATTATTTAATTCAAAAATCCCTTAATTTAATAAAATAGAATTCTTAATTAAATAATAACTAAAAACACCATTTGTACTTTAAAAACTATTTACAATGTATCAAAAATGACTAGAAATTATAATCATTATTATATAAAAAAATAATGTACATGAACATAGTACTACTTATTTTTTACATAACCCCTTAAAACAGCCGCATAAGACCTAAGGGTAAGGTGTGCGATGATGACAGACTCTTGGGGCGGCTCGGATAACATCACTCGAGTGGTAATCTCTATCAACTTCCACTTTTCCCATAGACGGTCCCATTCGAGCTTGACATGGTGAAGCTCAGCTTGGGATTGGTCAAGGGCAAAGACCAAGGATGCTACCTCTTTTCCGAGCTTCGACAAATGAGCTTCGTATGGGGCAATTCTACTGGATGAGGCCATCGCTTCTTTTTTCTGAGTAAATTGGATTTGTTAAGGTCCTATATTTATACTAATCATGTGATCACTGTTTAATGACTATATTAACAATGGTCACAATTCTTAACATAAAACCAAATAAGTTGACATCTTATAAAAACATTTTTCATAAAGAGACATTTAACTGGATCAAGAGGGATTTTCCATTAATGAAACTTTGGGTCGTTACACTCCCCTTTACAAACCACACCTATCAAGCCTCAAGAATTGTCTAAACTCTGCCCAATAATCTTCCCCATCCCCCCCCACGTCCAAGAGCTTCTGGTATCATCAAAAGACCAAGCTTAGGCCCCTTAAGGAGGATCTCAAGAGGAGGATTCAAGAGGTAATTTATCTTCCTATTTCCTTTAATTTCCTTTCAATTTTAAGTCCTTTTCTTATTCTCTCCCAACCTATATTTGTCAAAATGGTATGGTGACTCTAATATCATACATATAATGGAATTTTATGATACTAATGAGATATTATACCATCCAACCCCCTTCTCCTCTTTCTTTTATTTTATAAAAGAAAACGTTGTTCGTAAGGTGTTAATCTATCACCTTCAATAACGACGTGTTTTCTTTTTCAATTTCTACCTACAGATATGGTCATGAAAAAACTTTTATGGTTGAAACAGAATATTATATATGTATTATATCCTATTTTAAGTTCTGGAACTAAATTACGTACATATTATACTAGATGAGTAAACAAAACAAGTTCGTTGTGGTTGAAAAACCACACAAATTAACCCAAACGATCATCATTAAATTCCTATATAATGATTCATCCACATGGTATAAAATGTAATTAATATTAAGAACATTTTAACTTTTGGAATATTATTAATAACATGTAATATATGTTCTGTATGTTTAGCCATGTTCTACAAAAACTTCAATTCATGAATACATGTGAAACTCTCAAGAAAACCATAAAAACGAACATTCCTGAACAATGTTTTTAAACTCTATAACTCATCAAAAGGCCCATAAAATAACATAATGACCCATATTAAGGTATAAAAGGTTCTTTAATTTCTAATTAATGAATATAATGTCATTATATAGGACATTAAAGAGAAGGAAGCGTTCGGATACAAGGTAAGGGGAAATTCTCGAACCCAACTTTCATCCTTTGGGTTCTCCCTCTTTCACTCTTTTTTTGATATGGTTACTCCTTAAAAATATTTTGTTCATAATTGTCTTTCATTTTCTGGGATATACATGTTTTTCATTGGTATTTATGAAAAACCAAATGTTTTCCAAAAGAACTCTTCTTTCAAGAACACACCTTTTACTTCTCATTCAAGATTGACGGTTCTTGTAACATGTATGTTATTCCATCATTATTTTGGGAACCCAATGTTTATTAATGTGTTCTTATGAGATTAAAACCATTCATTTTCATGGGTTCGTTATGTTCATTTATGTTATATGTTCATTGTGGCATGCATGATAAATGATAATGTTATGATGTGATGGGTGCGCCCGAAATTATATAGCGCAATATGAATGTTTAAATATAACGGGTGCGCCCAGAATTATACTACGCTCCAATGCATTGGGTAAAGTGATGAATCTCATGAGTAAATATGAAAAAATGTGTGAACAAGATGCTATCTTTGTTCACAATCATGTGTGGTAGTTAACCACTAAGACATGATGTTTCATTTTTATGCATTGCCACATTTCAAGTCTCTTATTAATGCTTCCTCTCATGTTCATGATTCTTTGACTATGTTATGAATATGCTAACCCCATGCTATATTGTTCTTATATATCCTATTACTGGGCTTCTATCTCACCCATTTTTATGTATATCCTCAGGTGGCTACATGTACCAAGGAGAAGTCAAGTGCCAATAAGAAGCTAGAGAAGAAGAAATGAATAAAAAAGTTTATGCTTGATGTTGTAATTGTTATGTATGGTCCTAGTTTTACCAAGACACTAAACCGTTGGATCCTCTATGTGTAATAATATTATGTTTTTTACATTTAAAATGATGTAATAGTAATGTAAGAAAAGGTTGGGTCTCTATAGTTGGTATCAGAGGAAAGGTTTAGTTAATTTGGTAATTAGGATTAGTGAACCCTAGAGAAAACCTCTAGCATGAGTCTAATTACAAATATGCACACAATAATCTTTACATAGGGATCCCATATGTTATGCTTTGTTTAAATTAATAAGTTATTCATGAATTATTTACTTATGTTTTGTTCTAACCTTTTTTATTTTAGAAAATAGTGGGAACTAGGAGAAACCGGGCCAACAACTCATGCGAGGTCCAATGCAATGATTGCCTGAACAACATCCCCAATAATTTGGGAGGTGGAGTTAAAAACTTCATGGAAATGATTACCCAATTATCTCAGGTTATGAAAAATAACCATAATAATGGGGAATTCCCTCCTTCACCAAATAGAGAGAAACTGGCTATCAAATGTTTTATGTGGCAACGACCACCGACGTTTAGTGGATCTTCTGATCCACTAGTTGAAAAACAGTGGGTCAACTCCATGGAGAAGATATTTTCTTTTCTTCACTGTTCTGAGACAAAGAAGGTGACACTAGCCATTTATCGTCTAGATGGAGAGGCCGATCAATGGTGGGATTTGATTAAGAACACCAAGACAAGGGAGAAAATTGAAGATATGGAATGGGAAGACTTTAAGATCATGTTTCTTAATAAGTATTTCCCATGAAATCTTCTCATGAAGATGGAGAGATAATTCATAGAGCTCAAGAAAAAAGAAGGAGAATCTGTCAGAACCTACGAACAAAATTTCACAAGTCTTGCAAGGTACGCTTCGGGTTTTGTTATCAACAATGATAGCAAAATTGATAGATTCTTTAGTGGATTAAAACCACACCTTCAAAAGGATATTGAAATTAGAGACTTTGGGAGTTATGAATAAGTTTTTCGGTGTGCTCTCAAAGTGGAGATGGAGTTTGGATAATGGTCCTATGGCTATGGTGATAAGAAACAAAAGATGGAGTTTCAAGCTGGTGGATCTAATGACAAAGGTGGGAAGAAAAATCAACGACCCACATGCCAAAAATGTGGGAAGTTGCACCATGGGAACTGCCTCAAAGGGATAGGGAAATGCTTCAAGTATGGGAAAGAAGGACACCTTTCTCAAGAATGTAGGAAAGACATAAAAAGGAAGGAGAATGTGGCAGAAGAAAGGAGAGAACCATTCATGTTTCAATGCTACAATAGTAGGGAGCTAGGGTACTATGCAAGCCAGTGCACTAAACCTTGAGTTCTCAAGGGTAATCAGCATCAACAGCCACCAAAGCCAAAGGAACAAGGGAAGGATTATGCCATCACTACTGCAGAAGTAGAGAAATATAATGAAGTTGTACAAGGTACACTTTCTATTCACTCAATAATGGAAAAAGTATTATTTGATTCTGGTTCTACACATTACTTTATATCTTGCAAGTTTGCTAGAACTATAGAATCGAAGCCCCGAAACCTTGAAGTAGAGATATCTATAAAAACACCAAGTGGTGCAATCATTACAACCCAAGTGTTTAACTCTTCTCTTATTGGCATATGTGGGAAGATTATTCTAGTTAATCTTGTAATAATTCCCTTGGTAGAATTTGACGCTATAATGGGAATAGATTGGCTCTCGTTATATAGAGCACTTATCAACTGTCGGGAAAAGGAAATATCTTTTCATATTCCAAACCATCTCATGATCCTCTAAAAATGTAGGGAAGATCATGAAACTGCTTTGAAAAATCCTTCCATGGTGTGGGTGTTGATTCCCTATGAAAAAGCATACCTCACCCAAATGGTTGATTCAAAGGAAGGTGCCAACCTTTCCGAAATGCCCATCGTGAGGGAATACGGTGATGTATTTCCCAAATAGTTACCCAGAATTCCCCCGGAACGTGAGGTATAGTTATCAATAGAACTCATACCCAGAGCTACTCCTATATCAAAGTGTCCCTATAGGATGGATCCTATTGAATTGGAGGAGTTAAAGAAGCAGCTACAAGAGCATCTGGACAAAGGGTTCATACGCCCTAGTGCATCACCATGGGGTGCGCCAGTGCTCTTTGTGAAGAAGAAGGATGGAACAATGCGGCTGTGTATCGACTATCAGGAACTCAACAAGATCACCATAAAGAACAAGTATCCTCTTCCAAGGATTTATGACTTGTTCGATCAGTTAAGAGGAGCTAAATACTTCTCAAAGGTGGATCTTTGTTTTGGATATCATTAGCTAAAGGTGAAGAAGGAGGATATTCAGAAGACTGCCTTCCGTACAAGGTATGGGCACTATGAGTTTCTAGTGATGCCATTAGAACTTACTAATTCCCCTGAAATCTTCATGGATTTGATGAAAAAAGTCTTTAGACATTACCCTGATAAATTTGTGGTAGTGTTTATCGATTATATTCTCATATACTCCAAGAGAAAGGAGGAGCATGAAGAACATCTAAGACTTGTGTTGGCAATATTGTTAAATGAGAAGTTGTACGCCAAGTTTAGCAAGTGTGACTTTTGGATGAAGAAAGTCACATTCTTGGGACATGTGATCACAAGTGAGGGAATTTCTATGGATCCTTCAAAAACAAAGGCAATTGAGGAATGGCCCATGCCCTCTAGTTTCATCGAAATCCGTAGTTTTCTTGGATTAACTGGGTACTAACGATGTTTTTTGAGAAACTTCTCACGATTATCAAGCCCTCTAACTAAGTTAACAAGGAAAGGGGTAAAGTATGTCTGGACGGAAGAATGTGAGGGAAGCTTCAAGGAGCTAAAGTGAAGGCTGATCACTGCACCTGTACTCACACTACCAAAAAGTGGAGAATGTTTTGTGATATACAGTGATGCTTCAAAGAAAGTCTTGGGTTGCGTACTCATGAAAAATGATAATGTGATATCCTATGCCTCACAAAAGTTGATGATCCATGAGAAGAAATACCCGACGCACGATCTAGAGCTGAAAACTATGATTTTTGCCTTGAAAATCCGGTGGCACTACCTTTATGGTGTGAAGTGTGACATATACACTGACCACAAGAGCCTAAAGTATATATTCACACAAAAGGATCTCAACATGTGTCAGAGGATATGGTTAGAGCTAATCAAGGATTACGATTGCTCTATTCACTACCATATTAGAAAAGCGAACAAGGTAGTTGATGCTCTAAGCAGAAAATAACCTGCTACTCTATCCATGTTACGAATTGAGAAAGACCCTATCTTCTTGGATATGAAAAGCATGGATTTAGAAATCATAAGGTAAGGGGATACATCCTACCTTGACCAAATGACTGCGCAACCATCAATTCAAGGGAAGATTAAAGAAGCACAAAGGGATGATGCGGAGATACAAAAGAGGGTGAATGCAGTAAAGGAAAGGAAACTTCATGAGTTCCATATCGACAATGATGGTGTGATTTAGTTTGGAATGCAGATTTGTGTGCCTTCATCACCCGAGATAAAGAAGGATCTATTGTACAATGCACATAGCTCAACATTCTCTATCCATCCTGGTAGCACCAAGATATACTGTGATCTATGAGGACACTTCTGGTGGGATAACATGAAGAAGGAGATTGCAGAATATATATCAAGGTGCTTGGTGTGTCAGCAAGTTAAAGTAGAGCGACAAAAGTCCAAAGGGATGATGCATCCATTGCCTATACCCATGTGAAAATGGGAAAATGTTACTATGGACTTTGTCACAGGTCTCCCAAAGTCGTCGAAAGGAAAAAATGCGATATGGGTTGTGGTTGATCGACTCACCAAGACTACCCATTTATCGCTATTCGAGAAGATCTCTCGCTTGAAAAACTTTCAAAGATATATGTGAAGGAAGTGGTAAGACTGCATGGTTTTCCACTCTCAATTGTATCTGACCATGATCCAAGTTTCACATCTAAATTCTGGAGGAGCCTTCAACATGCTTTGAGTACTGAATTAAATTTCAGCACGTCCTATCACCTCCAAACTGATGGCCAATCTGAAAGGAATATTCAGACGCTTGAAGATATTCTAAGAGCCTTCTCTCTAGAATTCAGAGGTGGATGGGATCATCATATCCCATTGGTTGAGTTCTCATACAACAATAGCTTCCACTCGAGTATTCAGATGGATCCATATGAAGCTCTGTATGGAAAACGATGTATAACTCCAACCTGTTGGGATAAAGTTGGAGAAAGAAAGTTACTTGGACTCGATCTTGTGGAAGAGATGACAGAGAAGGTTCAAGTCATCCAGAAACACATCAAAGCTGCTCAAAGTCAGTAAAAGAGCTATGATGACAATCATCGAAGGGATTTGGAGTTTGACGTTATAGATAAAGTCTTCCTTCGAATATCACCATGGAAGAGAGTCATGCAATTTGGGAAGAAAGGAAAGTTAAGCCCAAAGTACATTGCCCCCTTTAAAATCCTTGACCATATAGGATCCTTGGCCTATCAGCTTTCAATTCCACTGAATATGGCTCAAGTTCATGATGTTTTTCACATATCACTCCTGAGGAAGTACATACCTGATCCCTCACATGTACTAAACTCAGAGGTGGTATAGCTGGAAGATGATCTCTCTTATGAGGAGCAGCTAGTATAGATTCTAGAACAGAGAGATAAGGTTCTACGCAGTAAGAAAAACCACCTTGTCAAAGTGTTGTGGAGGAACCATAAGTTTGAAGAAGCTACTTGGCAACCAGAGGAGGCGATGAAGGAGAAGTACCCTCACCTGTTTGTGTAAAGTGAAATTTTGAGGGTAAAATTTCATAAGGGGGGAAGAATGTAACAACCCAAAGTATTTAAATGGAAATTAACTTCTTAAAAATATGTCATAAAATCACATAAAAACACAACATAATGAATTACTAAGTGCTAAGTGACCTTTAAACATAAGTTTGTCACTTATGTGTTTGGAATTTTGAAAATCCGACATACATAGTTGTGTTCAAGATGATTTTTGCGGTCCAATAAGAAAAAATTAATTTTTGGTGAATAGTAACCTACCCCTATGAATAGTAACCTACACTTGTGAATAGTAGTATAAACCTTATTAATAGTAAATATTCCAAATAAGATTAACTTTACCCATGAATAATTAAATAAAATTTAGGCATCTTAGAAAGTGACAATTTGACCATATTAAACATTTTGGTATTTTTGTAAGTTATAAATAGTTAATTATAAGTAGTAAATTAATGTATTTTCTTAAAATGTGTTCATAAATTAGAAAATATATTTCTCCTAGTTTTTAGATAATTTTATAAGACCCTACGTAATTTTTGAAAGCATTATAAAATCAATTTTAATTTTAAAGACTGTATTTTTCAAGTAAATTATGATTTTAATTAAATATTAAATTAATCATATTTAGAAAATTATTTTTTAAAAATGGAATTCATTTTTTAATTCTACACGTCGAAAAATGGTTAGGGTGAAATTTTGGGATTTTTCTGAAATACTTCAATTTTCAGGTGAATAGTAAAAAATACAGTTTTTTCGCATAATCGGTGTATCCTAAATTGCATCATTAATGATGTAATGATGACATAAACATTCTAGAACTTTAGGTTCGGCAAAATTATATTAAATTTCATAAATTTTTCCTTAAAATACAATAAACTTAATTTTCAAACCTAAAAAGAACTTTCCAAAGCCTAAAGTCAAAAGGTGATTTCTTAAAGTGTATTTTTCTCTTTCTTTCAATTTCCTTTTAATAAATTAATGAATTCGAATTATAAAGATGATTTAAATCCTAAAAATAATTATATCATATTAATATATGATTTATGATGTCAAAAAACTACTATTACAAGTCTAACTTTTGATATATTATTTTATTTAATATTTTATACTAAAAACACCTCCCTCCTCATTTATAACTAACCCCTCCCCCTCCCCTTGTCAAACCACACCTCTCAAGCCTCAATAATTGTCTAAACTTTTCCCAAGAATCTTTCCTATCCCCTCCCCCACGTCCAAGAGCTTCTGGTCTCATTAAAAGACCAATCTTAGGCCCCTTAAGGAGGATCTCAAGAGGAGGATTCAAGAGCTAATTTCTCTTCCTCTTTCCTTTAATTTCCTTTGAATTTCAAGTCCTTTTATTATTCTCTCCCAACCTATCTTTGTCCAAATGGTATGGTGACTCCAATATCATACATATACTTTAATTTTATGATACTAATGAGATATTATACCATCCAACCCCCTTCTCCTCTTCCTTTTATTTTATAAAAGAAAACATTGTTCGTAAGGTGTTAATCTATCACCTTCAAGAATGATATGTTTTATTTTTACATTTCTACCTACAGATCTGGTCATGAAAGCATTTTTATGGTTGAAATAGAATATTATATATGTATTATGTCCTATTTTAAGTTCTGTAACTAACTTATGTACATATTACTAGATGAGAAAACAAAACAAGTTCGTTGTGGTAGAAAAACCATCCAAATTAACCCAAATGATCATCATTAAATTCCTATCTAATGATTCATCCACATGGTATAAAATGTAATTCATATTAAGATCATTTTAACTTCTATAATATCATTAATAACATGCAATATATGTTCTGTATGTTTACCCATGTTCTACACAAACTTCAATTCATGAATACATGTGAAACTCTCAAGAAAACCATAAAAACAAACATTCCTGAACAATGTTTTTAAACTCTATAACTCATCAAAAGGACCATAAAATAAAATAATTACCCCTATTAAGGTATAAAAGTTTATTTATTTTCTAATTAATGAATATAATGTCATTATACAAGACATTAAAGATATGTAAGTGTTCAGATACAAGGTAAGGGGAAATTATCGAACCCAACTTTCATCCTTCGGGTTCTACCTCTTTCACTTATTTTTGATATGGTTACTACTTAAAAATATTTTGTTCATAATTTTCTTTCCTTTTTTGGGATATAAATGTTTCTCACTAGTATTTATGAAAAACCTAATGTTTTCCAAAAGAACTCTTCTTTCAATAACACACCTTTTACTTCTCATTCAAGATTGACGGTTCTTGTAACATGTATGTTATCCCCTAATTATTTTGGGAACCCAATGTTTATTAATGTGTTCTTATGAGATGAAACCCATTAATTTTCATGGGTTAATTATGTTCATTTATGTTATATGTTCATTGTGGCATGCATGATAAATTATAATGTTATGACGTGACGAGTGCGCCCAGAATTATATAGCGCAATATGAATGTTTAAATGTGACGAGTGCACCCAGAATTATATAGCACTCTAATGAATTGGGTAAAGTGATTAATCTCATGATTAAATGTGAAATAATGTGTGATAAAGATTCTAGTTTTTTTCACAAGCATGTGTGGCAGTTAACCACTAAGACATGATGTTTCATTTTTATGCATTGCCACATTTCAAGTCTCTTATTAATGCTTCCTCTCATGTTCATGATTATTTGCCTATGTTATGAATATGCTCACCCCATGATCTATTGTTCTTATCTATACTATTACTAGGATTATATCTCACCCCTTTTGATGTATATCCTCAGGTGTCTACATTTACAAAGGAGAGGTCAAGTGCCAATAAGAATCTAGATAAGAAGAAATGAACAAAAAAGTTTATGATTGATGTTGTAATTGTTATGTATGGTCCTAGTTTTCCCAAGACACTAAACCATTGGATCCTCTATGAGTAATACTATTATATTGTTTATATTTAAAATGATGTAATATTAATTTTAGAAAAGGTTGGGTCGCTATAAAAATTCTCTCTCCATTCCTCCTCTCTTACACTCAATAATAAGAAACACTAGAGAGATTCCTTCAAGATGGGAATGAACAATGAAATACAATTGATTCAGTGTGCTATCACCTGGAAATCAATTGGCACCAATCAGAGATCAAAGGAGGTTGTGTGGATCACAACTAGAGGGATTCTACACTTGGATCCTTCTAACGCAATGAAGGTAATTCGAGAAGGGTTTTTGGAAGATTAAAATCATCATTGGAGAAAGTTCCTAAGATGAGGTAACCATTTCTTCCAATCTTAAATAAATTAATTATAAATTTAATGCACAATGATTCACTATAGGTTTCAAGAAATTATAAGTTGAAATAATTTTGATTTATCACCCACCAAAGGAGTTTCTACTATGTTGTTTCCGACACTTTCTCCGGGGCGCGTGCATCCGTCTGCGAAGGAGGACGCACAGCTTGTGGCCCCGCATTCCTGCTTTCCAAAGCCGGGAGGCATTCGATCCTTGTTCAGGGACGTTTTCTCCTTGATCGAAACCGGGATGATGGAATGTCGGTTCTTCCTTCCATGGATTCCTCCTTGGAACTCGTCACCTAGTCCGGGTCTCCCTCATAGATTTAATACATTGTTCGTGAAACTCTTCCCAGTGCCATGTTTCCATGGATGCCGGTTAATTACACTACTTCTGTCAGGACATTCCAAAGGGTCCAGTCAGGGCAACAACCTTCAGTCGGGGGAGTAGTCACGTCGAGGCATCAGTAGCATGTCTGAACACTGGGGAACTGGCGTGTCTGTCTTTGGTCCCTTGTCATAAGGATTCTCGAGGGCGTGGAAGCCCGAGGAATCCCACATCGAGCGCGAGGAATTATATGTCGTAGGCATATATCTGAGGTTTTCCTCAGCTTCCTGTATTTAACACAGGGCATGCCATAGGTTTAACGTCCAGCGGAGACGGATCGGCCCGATCAGAGCATTGACTAGAATGGATCGAATTGAGGAATTTACCTTGAAGGGATTCCAATAACGGGGCCACCCTGTGGGTGGCTTCCCGAATGCTGTGAAGAAGAGAGGAATGGAATGATCTTTCTGGGATATGGCAGTCTGGGTGAGAATCAGGATGGATGATAGATGGGTGAATGAAGTGAAGGGGGAATGAAATGGAACCATCGCAAGGGCGACAGTAAAGTTGGGCTTGGGCCTCGAAGAGACCTCCTACGTGTCCCCATGGCAGGGAATCAAAGTCTGCGTAGTTCGGGATGGGTGCGCCAGAGGACCGAAGTGAATGTGGACCTTGGTCCGATGGGCATCGTCAGTGAGCTGACATGAAGGTGAACTCAGGGGTCAACTGGTGGTGGGCTTGAACCTCATGGAGGCTTCCTACGTACCATTCCTTGACATGGATCAAAGTCCCCGTAGTTCGGATGGAATGTGGAATACAGTTTAACGTCATGCGGGACGGGGGTGAACCGACGTGAGTGAGGTCGGGATGACCGGGTGATGGGCTTGAACCTTATGGAGGCTTCCTACGTACCATGCCTTGACATGGATTAAATACCACGTAGTTCAGAATGTTGTGTCGGCGAACCGACACGATCAAAGACCTTGGTCCAGATGGTGTGGGGCTTACACACTAGGCTGCCCGGGTGTTGATGAACTGACGCAAAGAAGGTCAGAATGACCAACGGGTGGTGGGTTTGAACCTCTGAGAGGCTTCCTACGTACCATGTCATGACACAGATCAAAGAACTCATAGTTCAAAGGGCTTCGTCGGCAAACCGATGTGAAAGTAGACCCGGGGGTCCAATATTGGTGGGCTTGAACCTCGTGAGGCTTCCTACGTACCATGCCTTGACATGGATCAAAGTCCTCATAGTTTGGGATGGTCACAATGTCTTGTCGTCGGACTGGAATGCAGTTTAACGTCATATTGAATGAAGATGAACCCTGAAGTGAATAAATGATGGGCGATGGACTTGAACCTCATGGAGGCTTCCTACATACCATGCCTTGACATGGATCAAAGACCCCATAGTTCATAATGGTGCGGGGTGTCGATGAACCGACATGAGGAAAGGACCTTGGTACGATGGGAGGTGGTATTGAACCTCAGGGAGGATTCTTACATACCATGCCTTGACATGGATCAAAGTCCTTGTAGTTCGGGTTGGTCACAACGGCTTGCCGTTGGACTGGAATGCATTTTAACATCATACTGGACGAAGGTAGAACTCGACGTGAAGAAATGACAGGTGGGCCTGAACCTCATTGAGGCTTCCTACGTACCATGTCGTGACATGGATCAAAGACCTCGTAGTTCAAAGTGGTGTGCAGTTTAATGTCATGCAGGACAAGGGCATACCGTTTAACGTCATGCTGGATGAGAGCATACAGTTTAACGTCATGCTGTACGAGGGCATACAGTTTAATGTCATGTTGGACGAGGTGTTGTCATGGCCAATGCTTACTCTAAGCCCATGTGAGTCATGCTCGGTGTGAGAAACAAGAGTCAGCAGAGACCTGACAATCACGTCGTGAAGGTTGCGTCCGTGAGAAGCGACGAGGGGCTTATGCGTTAGGAAGCCCATGGTGCTGGGACTTACTCTAGGATGGAGGCCCGAAGTGCGGCAAAGCGCATTGAGAGAGGGATTTGGGACCAATGATGGGAGGTGCCTCATTCCCTATCGCGCCCTCCACTGACCTTGGCAGTGGGGAAGTATGGAGGTGAATGGGTGTTACATTCCACAAGAGGGGCTAGGGGCTTACACAAAGGTGGTTTCCCTTCTCCCGTGGACAGACGATGCTCCGATAAGGAGGATATCATCCCTTGTGGGGGGGTGGGGGGGTGGGGGGGGGGTGATTCCATTCCAGTGTAGGCGAGTGGCATAAAGAATGTACGAGCTGGGGGGACCCTTCGTGCGAGGCACGAGGTCGGGTCACAGTTTAACGTCATGTGTTGAGGACGAGGTGCTTGGCAGTTTAACGTCCTGCAGCTTGGACGAAACGGGGTTCACTCTGCACCCCTAGGACTTACATTACCGGCACCCTCTACTCCTTGGGGGAGGGAAGGTACCAGTAAGGCCGTGGTGAAAGGGTGTCGCAGAGCGAACCATCGAGGGGTCCATGTTAGCGTGGCTATGCGAAGAAGCAATAGCCGTTAGCGTGCCTATGCGAAAAAGCATTAGGTGAATAAACGCTACAAGTGATGTTGTCTGTGGGACTTTGAAATCACATCGTGAAAACCTGGAGGGTCAAACGGGAAGAGGAATTGCCAAGCGAAGGAGTGTGCTTCGCGAAGTGGAGTGCCTTGGCCTTAGCATGGGGAAGAGGTGTGAATGGGGGGTGCTTCACAAAGTAGAATAGTATTCGCAGAGCACTGCCTCGTGAAGAAGAGGTGCCTCGTGAAGCAAGGTGCTGTGAGGCAGTGTGCTTCACGATATGTAGCGACCCTACCTTGGCATGGGGATCACTAGTACAGGATGGGTATTTCGCAAAGCATAAATGCTCCGCGGCTGCTCGGGTTCCCTTGGGAATCCCCCTCCTTCACGAATGCCCTGGGCTTCGCGAAGTTCATCCTTCTCAGAAGAGGGGCTCAAAATGAGACAAGGAAAAGGCATCTCGTGAAGTAAAAATACCTCACGGAGCTCACGATTCCCAGGGAGAAGGGTGCTTTGCGATTCGGGAGTTGAGAAGTCGAAAGGTCGGATTGTCCGTTGCCTGGACTCTGGGGGAACCCAGTATTTATAGGCAAAGGGCGCCACGAAGCAGAAATCACACGACGCGAAGGGGCGGTGGGTGCTCCGCGACGGCCTCGCGAACGTCAGGACGTTCGCGGAGCGGGACCGCCTCCTGTGCCTCGCGGCGGGCTCGCGAACATCAGGCCATTCGCGGAGGGTTACTACCTCAGGGGTTTCGCGGTGGGCTCGCAAACGTTAGGCCGTTTGCGGAGCGGTACTTCCTTAGGGGCTTCGTGGTGTGCTCGCGAACGTCAGGCCGTTCGCGGAGCGGTACCGCCTTAGGGGCTTCGCGGTGGGCTCGCGAATGTCAGGCCGTTCGTAGAGCGGTACAACCTCTGGGGCTTCGCGGCGGGCTCATGAACGTCAGGCCGTTGGTGGAGCAGTACCACCTTAGGGGCTTCCCGGCGGGCTCGCGAACGTCAGGCCGTTCTCAGAGCGGTACCGCCTCCGGTGCTTCGTGGGGCCGCAGTGCTTGGGGAGCTACGCGTCGGAGCTTTGTGATACATCATGCGGGGCTTCTTTTTCACCCCTTCTTTCCATTCCATATTTTGGCGCCAACAAATTCCCCCCCTCAGACTTGGAGCCGCGGAGATTAAGGGTCGAAGTCTGAGGGAAAATCGCTAAAATTATCGGCAGTTCGCGAAGCGGCCTTGCGAAGGGGCCCGCGGTGCTGAAAGCGACCACGCGGTCCGGACGCGCCGTGATTCTCTGCTCGGGCGGGAAGCGCCGTGATGCTTCCAGGGTCACCACCTATAAATAGGGGGGATGAACTCTCTTTTTTCCTCTCGTGACTTTTGTCCTTTTGCGCTCTCGAATTCATGAAGCTCCGCGTACTCCGTGTCTGCTCTCTACGAATCGAGCTTCACGGCGAACCGCGAGTCTCTGACTCCGCGAACGCGCCAAGCGAACTTCTGTTTACCGGACAAGGCTAGACTTCGCGACTTGGTTTTGGGGCCGAGCTTCACGAGAGATCTTCGTGATCAAGCTTCGCGCTCGAGCCTGAAAAAATTATTTTTCTGTGATGAAACTGAAATGGCCCACCAAGAAGCTGTGTTGGGGGTGCTTGAAGACGCCGCCCGAAGGGATGAGATGGCCAACTGTCTGGGCCTTGGGGAGATGGTTCGAAGCCACTCAGATCATACTTCTTTGATGGAACTGCTATCGGAGGGTCAGAAGAACTATCCGTAGTACAATAAGCTGCCCTTGTATGGCTTCGGGTTGAGGGATGACGTCTTCATCCCTGAGGTGAGTAGGGACGAACCAGCTTACTGGTTTAGGAGCATGCCATGTTAGCGCCAGTGGTTCAGGGCAGCCGATGGCCATGCGTGGGTGGACTTCACTCCCGTTACCGCCGACTGTCTCTACAACCATGTGAAAAATATTGACGGGAAGCCACTACAACCGGAGACGTACCCTCCTTTGTACCGTACCATGCTGAAGGTGGCTTTGCAGGATTCAAAGAAGGTGTGGTCCGATGAGTGGGACCTGCGCCAGGGCGGAAACTTCACCAATGACTGGGCATGGGCCTACTGGGTAGGTGCCTCATGTGAGGAGTTTGGGGCTGAGCTGAGGAGAGTGGGTTTGTATGAGGCGGCATGGGCCTCCCCATTCCCCATTTACCAACCGAAATAGCTGATGACGGATCTGCTGAGCATATGGTCATCTAGGACTAATACTTTTCACTTGCACCATGGGGAGGTGGGAATCAGCATGTGGGATGTCCACCAGATTTCGGGGGTTCTGATCTTGGGGGCCATGTATAATGAGTTCCTCCCTGTCATGAGCGTGTGGGAGGATATGGAGTAGATGCCGCGACTGGCGTCGACACTGATGGAACTGGTCCCTGGAGAGGACAAGGAAGCGGTGAGAGATGTCCACTTTAAGAAGTGGTTCAAGCGGTTCCTGAATTTCTTGGAAAATCGAGATTTCCCTCCGAGGCCTCGAACTTGTCCGAAGGCAGCTCAACAGGGTAAGGAGCACTTGTATTGGAAGGTCTTGGAGGACAGCCAATGGAAGACTTGGGGTTTCAGTATCAGCACTGAACAGCAGCCGATAGTCTGGCTGGTAGCGTTAATTGCGGCCCTTATCTGTGGTTGGATCCTACCGGTGAGGGATACCAGCATGGGGGTGCGGCCCAGCTCGTTTATCATGGCGTCCATGCTGGCCATGGGGCAGCGGGTCAATCTGGGGATTCCAATGCTCACCAAGCTGTACAGGATGTTGCGACACGTTAGCGAGGGCAAGAAGCCTCCAAGGATATGCGGGCCCTTCCACCTCCTGTATGGGTGGATTACGGCACACATCAGGGGGATCTATGAGTATCCAAACCCTATTTCTCCGCCAGGATCAAAATTCTTCCCCTCCATTCTGAATGCGGCCAAGAGCTTCCCATTTAAACTAACCGTGCCGATGGTGGTGAACCGGGTGTGGAGGGTGGATGAGTTTAACTTCCACCCATTCCCATTGCCGACGGGGATACTCACTGACAACGGTCAGGGAACAGAAGAGCACCAGGATTATCTCCTGGCCTTCCGAGGTAGAGTTTTGGTGGCACGAGTGGATAATGAGCCGCTCTATGAGCCGTACACCCCGCATCTGTTTGCGAGGCAGTTCCGGTGCCTCCAGCGGCTGACGTCATAGGTCTACTGGGAGGTGTGTCATGAGGAGCACCCGTGTATGATGAGGCAGCTATGGATCATGTTCACGCGGGAAGATGGGAAGATGCAAATTACATTGCCTCCATCCACCACCTCTTTCGGATTGGTGAGGGAGTATGCCATTAGCTGGGAGGCTGCTTATTCGGGGGAGATGCTGAAGAAGCCAACTATTCGAGTTAGTGACGGTGGGCCTCCTCTATCCCGAGGTCGGGGTTAGAGGGCATCAAGGGCCTCTCACGGTGGTGGGGCTGCAGTGGCGGCGGGACCCGCAATAGTTGAGGGTGTGGCAGCAGCGGCGGATCCGGTGATTCCGGAAGAGCAGGGCCATCCGGAGGGGTGGCCGCTGAGGGGATTTCGTAGGATATCCACTCAGGCTCCGGGGGAAGCGGCTGCGTCATATCGACATGGCAGAGGATGCCGTCTTCCCGGAGGCCTCGGACATTTGGGATGTCAACCGGAAATTCCTCAGTCCACCCAAGATATGGGCACACCAGAATCGCCTCGGGATGGAGTTACCGGGCATAGGCCCAGTCCGGGCTGGTTTCATGGCGTCTCCGGCGGAGGTAGAGCAATACTTGGATGAGATGGAGGACTACATTCATTCCAGTGGTGTCCCACGCCCAATGACAGACCGAGTGAGGGTGCTGCTGGATCAGATGATCCCCCCACAGTTGTCAGTTGCCGATATGAGGGAGTGCTTCCCCCTGCCGGAAGAATCAGTGGACTCCTCTTGGGAGGATGAGGCTGACGGAGGGAGCCCGTTGGAGGAGGGCGAAGTCAGAGACCAAGAATTGGATTCTGATGATTTAACAGAGGCTCTGAAGGTAGCATTCCGAACCTCCTTCCTTATGGTCCATTCTCAGGCCATCATGGATTTCTCACCAATGTTTGAGACATGCAGGAGGAACTTGTATGCAGACCTCGCTCTCGCCCCTTAGCGGGTGATGATGCAGGACCTTCAGAACTCGCACCTATGGCTGCGTCCAGTTCTGCGTCTGGTGGGACCAGAGCACCCGAGGTGGATCCTCAAGAATCTCTAGACCTTCCAACAGTATACGGAGGGCCTCGCCTCAGGGTCCCGTCAACATCGACTCAGAAGCAGCACCAGGAGGTCGATCTCCGTAAGTCTCCTCTACCAGATTCATTGACGTTATACGTAGATGGTGCCAATTAATTTCTGTGTCCTTTCCTGTGGTACAGTTCTTCGACTGGCATGGGCTGCTGCAACAAGGCTGGTCAGGATGTCTGGCGGCATCCCTCCTAGGGGCATGCCAGTGATGGTGGAGATAGTCCCCCCATCTCCCTGAGCTGTAACACACACTATCATCGACAGGGCCACCAGCAGGGTCGTGCCTAGCAATGCGAAACAGGCGGGGCGAGGCGGGGCGGGCCAAGCCCGCACAGGCTTGAGCCCATGCAGGCTAGACCCGCAAAAGCCTGCATAAAAAACGGGTAGATTTATCAAGCCCGCCCCGCCCCGCAGCGGATGCGGGCAAGCCCGCGGGCAACCCGCATTCAATATTGGTTTTTATAATTTTTTACATTTTAAAAATAGACTTTTAAACAAATATAAAATAAAAAAATTAAAACTAAAAAATAAAATAATTTTATGAAATAACATAAATAAAAAAAACATACCTCCTGTTTGTAGCCGCCGGAGGTGGGGGGGTCGTGAGCCGGCGAAGGAGCCGCCGGAGGTGGGGGGGACGTGCGCGGCGAAGGAGGCGGGGAAGGGGTTGTCAGGGTCGGGGCCGGGGGTGGCGTGGGCTGGGGGGTAGCAGCGATGGAGGTGGGGAAGGGGTCGCGGGGGTCGGGGCGAAGGAGGTCGGGGCCGGGGGTAGCAGTAGTGGAGGAGGCCGGGGGTAGCGGTGGAGAACGCCGGGGTCGGGGGGTAGAAGCAGAGGAGGCCGAGGCTGGGGGGGTAGCGGGGGTCGCGGCGCGGAAGAGGAGGCCGGGGACGGGGGTTAGCGGTGGAGGAGGCCAGGGCCGGGGGGGTAGCGGGGGTTGCGGTGCGGCAGAGGAGGCCGGGGATGGGGGGTAGCGGCGGAGGAGGTCGGTGCCGGGGGGTAGCGGGGGTCGCGGCGCGGCAGAGGAGGCCGGAGTTGGGGGGGTAGCAGCGGAGGAGGCCAGGGCCAGGGGGGTAGCGTGGGTCGCGGCGTGGCAGAGGAGGCCTGAGTTGGGGGGGGGGTAGCGGCGGAGGAGGCCGAGGCCGGGGGGGTAGCGGGGGTCGCGGCGCGGCAGAGGAGGCCAGAGTTGGGGGGGGTAGCGGCGGAGGAGGCCGGGGCCGGGGGGGTAGCGGGGGTCGCGGCACGGTAGAGGAGGCCAGAGTTGGGGGGGGGGGGGGGTAGCGGTGGAGGAGGCCGGGGCCAGGGGGGTAGCGGGGGTCGCGGCGCGGAAGAGGAGGCCGGGGGACGGGGGGGTAGCGGCGGAGGAGGCCGGGTCCGGGGGGTAGAGGGGGTCACGGTGCGGCAGAGGTCAGGGGGGTAGTGGGGGTCACGGCGCGACGAAGGATGCCGGGGCCAGGGGTAGCTAGCGGCGGAGGAGACCGGTGGGTAGTGGAGGAGTAGGCCGGGGTTGTAGCGGTGGAGGATTCTAGGGCCGGGGGTTAGCGGTGGAGGAGACGGTGTCGGGGGGGTAGCGGCGAGGTAGGCCGGGGATGGGCGGTAGGTGGCCGGGGCTGGGGGGGTGGTGGAGGACTCGACTTCGAGTCGATGTGCAGTGCAGTGAAGTAGCGTGAGTGTGAAGGAGGAGGGGCGGGGGAATATGTGAAGGTAATTAAAATAAATATAAATGGATAATAAATGGAGGCAGGCGCATGAGGCTACCCTGGGAAATGAAGGGCAAGGGAGGTGGCGGGATGGGAGGCATGCAAGAAAGCATGGCGTTGGGAAATGAATGAAGGGTATAAAAAAATTTAAAGTTAATATATTATAATTATTATAAAAAAAATTACACCATTAACCCATGGGCCAGCCCGTATCCGTGCGGGTAAACCCGCACGGGTTGGATGTCCGTGCGGGCTGCCCATATAAGCCCGTTTCAAATGTGGGATATTTTTAATAAACCCTCCCCACCCCAAACCCACCCCAAACCCGTGGGCCCGCAACCCGTTTTGCACCGCTAGTCGTGCCCAAGGTTATTGAGGTGGAGTCTGATGACGAAGATCAACTGGACGACCCAAGTCCCGTCACGCCTGCTCTGGAGCCAGATGTCGTGCCAGATTCAACACCAGACACAGATCCTACTGAGGACTTCCTGCGGGCGTATCCTGCGTACGAGCCTGCTAATCGCGCAGACTGGGACGAAATGAATTACGACGAGGAAGACAGAAGCATAGTCCGCTGCTGATCGTGGAATCTAATCACGCGCTTCATCAAGGACACCCCCAAGCGCTATGGTTGAACGAAATGGACAGACTTCAATCGTGGCTGCGTGAACTGTGCGCTGGGGGAGTGGATGCCCAATGTCCTCATGCGCTCATCTGAGATCTCATGGCCGAGCATATCCGGGAATATGATCGCGGGCTCAGCATGGGTTGGCAGCGGAGGAAGGTGACCAACATCAAGAAGCTCCAGGAGGCTGAAAGCGAGGTCCAAAAGATGCAGAACCGGGCAGATGAGCACTCAGCCTCTCTTAATGCACAATCAGAGCTGATCTCACGGTTGAAGGCCCAACTGGAAGAGGTGGAAGAGCATATGAGGCAGGCTTCTGGGAAGATGGATACCATTCAGGCTGGCGTAGAGAGGGCAGATCCAAGGCTGACGAACTGCGCCCCGCCGCTACTGAGGAGGAGTGGGAGCTGAGTCAGCGGCATCAAGTCTTGGACGCCACAAACCGAAGGGTGGCAGAGCTGCAACGTTATTTTGACGGGGTCAACCCGTCCATGGGGGGAGTAGACCCCCGAGTACTGTAATAATTACAAACTCTTTAGTGGTACTTTCGTGATTCAATTTCTTCCTTCTTTGTTTTGAATGCCGTAGCATGCACAATTTCCACTGTTTGAATCAGTTCATTACATCCCTATGATGTTTGCTGGATGTTTGGCGATAATTCCCCAAGCTTACATGGGTCAATCCCGATGTAAGAAATAGGGGATGGTTTCCTTCTCGTCCCACTCAACATAGGGAAAAGAAAGAAAGCTTCGGGCATCTAGGGGTTTGGATAACCAGTCCAGATTTCCAAAAGATGGGAGAGGCCTGGCTGGAGAAGGAAGTTATCAAAACGGCCGAATTATCGTTTCTACGGCGTGCCCTCATGCACGAATGGTGCAATGCCAGGGGCGCTGAAATCAGTCTGAACAGATGGAAATGGGAAGCGTGAATTATGATGCCCAAGATTCGGAACACTGTGGGGATGGCGTGACAATAAAGGACAATCATTAATCGAGGCGGAGAAACGATATCCTTACTGCATTAGCCTGAAATGGGGACAACAAATGAGGGTCGACCATTGACCATGTTCGAAACATGGGATAAGGTCACAAATTTTGTTGGTCAATCCTTCGGGACGTTGGCCCAGGACAGTTGACGGACCCTAGGTCGAGCATCCATACTGTTAGGGGGGGGGGGTCCTTCTAAACATGACCAGTCTTCCAGGACGTTGGCCCATAACGGTAGGTGAGCCGATGCGGCATGAGACCAGGCCGTTAGGGGGTCTCTTCAGACATGAAAGGGGACGGGGGTCTGAATAAGGGGCACACAAAGCATGGAATATGGAGTGATAGTTTGTCTGAACAGAATTGAATACTCATGTAATTACACCACCATGGTGGGAGTACGCCAGATGGGCACATCGGTTTGATCATGGATCATTCCTTCTTTGGGACAGGGCCTCTCTGGCGAGGGGGTCTGTCTCTTCCCAATGGGATCTTGGGGCATCCTGAACTTGTTCAGGGAAAAATTGCAGCTACATAGTTCCCCCTGAGGGGTCAGGCCAAAGGGCTGGAAATGGGGAGGATATGATTAATGATTCCTATGGGATGGACCCTAGGCAAAATACCAGGTTGTATCTATGTATCCCATGAGGATGGGAATCAATCCACATGTAGTTCTGGAAGCACAGTGTAGTCATAGACCAACACTGACAGGTGAAATCCTCTCTAACAGAGGCTCTGGTGCATCCCATGATCAACACGGGGCATCCTGAACTTGTTCAGGGTAGAACCACAGTTTAGTGTCATGCGTTGAGGACTCATGGACTCATGTAGTTTAACGTCATACGATAGGAATTTCATTTTGATCTAGTTTGAAATACATTTTAGAATCATATAATTTCAATACATACATATATAAAATACAATCATCACATTCATTTCAATCCATAATATTCATTTTTATTTTTTTAAATGAAAACTATCACTTAGAAAACATTACCTCGACCTTAGTCTCTTTTACTGAAAACAACTTTTTTTAAATCCACTTTTAAAATTCACTTTATAAATACCCCTTTTAAATCTCTTTAAAACAATTTAATCAAACAAGACAAATTCACAATAATAATAATAAAAATAAAACATTAAGGCATTACATCAAAAAGTTAGGGAAAAAATATAATGCCCTAGGTGCTAATAGAACTAGGGAATAAAAAAGAGAGAGATAAAAATAAATAAGGATAATCATAATGTAAACATGGAAAACTCCTAAACATCCCATGAGGTGACCCTAGACATAGTTGGGTTGGGATCATTTTTGGGATTATCGATGCATTCCTAAGTTTATAACCAATTGATTGCTCTAAACTATCCTTACCAGTGGCACTTACCTATGGCCTCTAATACTATAAAAGATCTATCCCATCTAATCGAGACTAGACATTAGTCATCTTTCATCCCTCACCAAGATGCTTAATATCCCCATATAAGTTAAGGAATAGGAGGTGAGAAATCATATGGGTTGATAAATCATAAGTATTAAATCTCATCCCACCCCCTATACCCTTATAAGAAATAGACCCTTTCACAAGAAAATATAAAGTGTGCCCCTTAGGACACAATCCAAAATAGACACAATAAATTATAATAACCCCCTCATTCCATAGTCCTCCAAGTATAATCAAATAGGATCTCAAGAGGGTCTATCTCCCTCTCACACTATTTGAAAAACCATTCAAAGTGCCAAACATGTATTCATTAAAAAAGATGCAAAATGCCAAGTCATTTATAGTCATTTGAAATTTCATTTCAAATGAATCTTCAAAATCAACCCACTGAAATCCATTTTTCAAAACCTTTCTAAAAAAATTCACCGAAATCCATTTTAAAAACCCATAAAAGAATAAACTCACCCCTTTCAATTTGTTTCATGACCTAAATAGGTCTAAAACACTTTAAACATCACATTTTATTTGAAACAATTCCTTAAGAATTTCATTAATACTTTACATTTCAAGCACCACTTGAGATACCAAGTAATACCCTTATACCAAATGAGAAACCACCTTGAAATTATTTTATAATCTATGAAATATACCATATATAGAATTAATTTAACAAATGAAACATTTAAAATCCTTCATCACACAATTCCATTCCAATTTAAGGAAATACACAAAAACACCTAACTCGGTTCAACAATGATCAAGCCTGAAGTCATAACCTATGAAAGTAGACACTCAAATAAGCCTCAAGGAGTCCTCCACAACCATAAACATGAAAACCCACATTAATAATCCATCCAAAGCCTTAAATTCAAACCTTGAAAATCCTAGGATTTGTTGGAGGAAGTGAAACTGAATGGAAAAGAAAGAAAGAGGGATGGAGAGGGAAGAACAAGAGGAACAAATGTATTTACCGTAATAAATCACAAGAAATACAGAGTAGGAGGGATTTCATCCATGAGAGGAGGGGATAAACCCCTTTTATGCATGGTAGGTTCGACTGAACATAAAGGAGGTGAAAAGGGTTCCAAAAACCTCCTAAATTAAATAGGGGTAAATTTGGAAACTCACTAAATTTTTACCCTTAGGGGGACGACCATGACCTACACCATGATATAAACCATGATGTGGTGCTTGATCGAGCAACCCCTGAGCACCCCTAACCATTCCTAATGCCACAACCATCCCCCACTGGGAATTTTGGACTGACACCCTGAACACCCAACATGGGTAGCACCACAACATGGAGCACCCTGTGGCCCTTCTAAACACCCTCTAAATGGAGGACACATCATTTTTCTCATTGTTTCTCCATTCCCAAACAAATTCCAAGAACCTCCTACACACTTGACACTATAGCTAGGTCCACTCCCCATGCTCTGGTTCCTCCATCATTTCAATACCCACTACAACATGCGCTATGATGTGGTGGTGTCATCTATTTACCATAGGGAAACCCTCAAGTAAAAAAACTATAAAAACGAGTTGGACTTGAGAGTAATGGATTGGTTCTATGTACCCCGACCAAAAATCCCTCTATGATTCCTATAACACCTAAAAACCATCAGGAATGTTGGTATCAAGGAACATAGTAGAATATGGTGGGTTGGGGAATTTAAAATTTTATTGATGGTTTGACGTAACTTCATCGTGTCTGGAAATATGTGCTCGGGTATAGGCCTGAGGATCTCACATGAATTTAATTAAGCACAAAAATTAAATGAACAATTACATAATTTGAATTGATGGAACATTAAACTACAACTTTTTTCCAATGATCATTGCTCAAAGAATCCGAGTCCAAATCCCTCTCAATAATCCATACATGCTTTGAGAGTCTGTGAGAATGTTGATCATTAGAATCTGAGTGCTAGCGCAGAGGTCTGATGATTCCTTTGACATCCCAATGATTACTACAATCTTGTTCCTTAGATCTACAAAGTATATCAAATATTAAATGATATGAATGAGGATTTCTCTCTCTAGGATTCGTGAATGAGGAGAGAGGAGCTCTCAAATTCGTGGGAATGAATAGTACATTGCAAATGAGCTCCTCTTTGCTTATATAGTGGGAATTAAACACCTGAAAAGGGTTCCTTGGCCCTTGTATATAAAAATCCTATTAAATAAGCCGTCAATGACACATTATGATAAAATAACTGCATTATAAAAATCATTTATATTTTATCACTTACTTGTAATATATAATAAATATATTACATGATAAAAGGGAGTCATTAACTCGACTCGTAATCACTGTAAATAATAAAAAAATCTTTAATATTAAAATAATATTCATTTTCATAATATTTTTATAGTTATTCATTTATTACCCCATTAATATGTTTGATAAATAAATTCAACTCCAATTATTATATACTCGAATAATAATGAATTTATTTATATGTTGGTGATCAATTATTCTCGAACATATCTCGAACCCCATGGTGGGGCCTGCTGTGTCCTATATTCCTATTCACCATAATAGGGTTGACTTTTAAATACACTATTGTGTGTGACCCTCTAGAACCTTATCTCAATAGCAGTGAATACTATTAATTGATCAGGAGCAGATTCTAACAACCCATCAAGGACCCTAAGGAGATTATGGAAAATCATAGAAACAAAAACCTTTCTTATGAACAATTTCCATGTAATAAAATCTCTTTGTCTTGCGATATCTCATAAAGAAGGATTCACTCCTTGTGTCATCACTAGTGCAGAAAACGTTATTTACGTCACCATTTTTTACGTCGGTTATATATAACCGACGTGATAATCTGTGAAACGTGGTTTTTTACGTCTGTTATTTTATAACCTACGTAAAAAATCACATGCGTTCGTTTTTTATGTCGGTTATAAATTAACTGATGTAAAAAACTAAAGCACAGTGTTTTTTACGTCAGTTATTTGATAACCGACGTAAAAAACAAGCTATCTACGAATTTTTTACATCGGTTATAAAATAACCAACGTAAAAAAAGAGGCTTTTGAGGCCTTTTTGACGTCGGTTATTTGATACCCGACATAACAAAACAACCCGCAGAATTTTTTACGTCGGTTAAAAAATAACCAACCTAAAAAACTGTGATTTTTGATGTATTTTTTACATCGGTTATTCTATAACTGATATAAAAAACAACATGCAGATTTTTTTACGTTGGTTATAAAATAACCGATGTAAAAAAATCCGTATCTGATACATTTATAATGTCGGTTATTATAATAAACGATGCTATAAATGTAAAAAAATAGTTTATAACATTGGTTATTAAATAACTGACATTATAAAACATTTAAAAAATTAACAAGCCCCATGGATTGTCATTTACGATTTTTCGATCAACGGTCCGACGACTCATCTCTCTCGAACGGTAAACCCTAATCGACTCGTCGATCTCATTGCATTAAACTCGTTTTTCCATCATCGTTTATCATCTTTACTCTCCTCGGATCTATCATCTCAACTTGCAACACTCAGGTAAGCCTCCCACGACTTTATTTCGTTCTTTTTTTTCCGGATAGTCTATATTTACGTTTTGCGATTTTTTTGTTTAAACTAGGTAAGATTCTTCGATTTCAAACCCTATTACCTCATTTTTCCATAATCATCTTATTTATTATCCCCAGATCTATTAGATCGACTTTCAATATTCATGTAAGCCTCACCTACTTCTATTTAGTTTGTTTTGGTTTCGCGAATGCCCGACA
>CAUJRU010002423.1:0-77700 GCA_963277665.1 Viscum album | reverse complement strand
TTTTGATTCTCAGTGCGTAACACCATTTTCAAGTCCCATTGGTGGGACCTTATTATATTCATGTGTATCGTGAGACATTTTTTAGATCATGTGGATTGCGAGTCCTGATTCAGTTCATGTAGATCATGAGATCGCCTTTAGTTCATTTGGATTTAAATACCTTATTCATTTTACCTGTAATGTGAGATATCAATAGGGATTCTTATGCGTGTAAACACTATGTTCATTCATCACTTCACAATATATTTTTTAATATATTAAACTTATTAAATTCATTATAAGAATCAAGTGAATGACTTTTTCTGGTCATATGAAATACTTTTTCATCAGATCAAACAACTAAAAAAAACTTATTGACTTATATTGAATGGGTTAGGAGTATTAATATTAATAAACTCACTACATTAACTTAACAATTTTTCATTATCAAGACCTTCCACCATCTCAACAATCAGTAATACGCACCTCATGTGATCAATTCACATGATCACATATTCCAAGTAACATGTGCTTTACATGATTGGAACTCTCTTGATTTGTTTCATGTGATCTCAGCATGAGATACATATACAATCATGTTTCCATAAACATTTTATTTTAGATCTTCAAATAACCCTGTAACACGATCAAATTAAAATCATTCGATGTTAGTGACATTTTATTCAGTCACATCATGATATCCCATCACGATATTAGAATAAAACCATGTGGTCAAATGATTTGGATCAATAAAATAATATATTAATCATTTAAAACATAATTTTTACCATTAACTTCACATTATCTCTCTATGAGATTCCCTAATAGTCATGTGTTTCCTTCAAGTTCTTCACATGATCTCTCTTTGAGATCCTCTCATACTCGTTTTATGTCTTCAACTACTTCATATGATCACTTCTTGAGATCCTATAAATATAATATAATTTCTTCTGCTGCTTTTCATGATTAAAATTTCATATATTTTGAAAATCAAGAGGTGTGTCACATGAATACACCATGATATCTGTTTAAACATTCGATCTCTATGTGATCAATCTAGAAATTCATGCTCTATGAGATCAGATATTCATGATCTATGAGATAAAAAAATTCCACACTCCATGAGATCAGAAAATCATTATCACTATCTGTGCCTCCTTTGACAACCATAATTCTTCAACAAACTTAAACCTTTTCAACAAACACAATCAACCCAAAATAGCCGCCATATCAGATTATTTTTCCAACACAAATGAAACAGTTGACACCCATAATTTTGATTTTAGACTAAAATTATTAATAAATATTTAATTTAAAAAATTTATGAATAATAACATGTAATATATTTATAAATATGACCCTATAATATTTTTAACAGTAAATATAAATATATTATATAGAATTTTTTAGCACATACAAACCAATTTGGGACTTTGGTTAAGGGTTCATTGTCTCAATTATCATTAATTGGGAAATATTCTCTCTTATACAGTAATATAATTGTATATGGTATATATACTTTCCATATGATATGTGAAAATATTATTCACTCTCTATTAATGGTATTTTTTGTTCCATTTTACCTTTATCTTTCATTGGTTCTTTGATTTTTAAATTCGTAAAGGGTTTTTTGAAACCATTATTTTAAAAAATTTGAAAATGTTTTCTAAACTATATATAATCCATGTACATGTTCATTATATTTTAACTTTTATTGCAAAATTTTTATTTAGTCATTTTTTCTGAAATTTATCAATACTCTATAAAGTTTTAAAAATGAATTTCTTAACAATTTTCTATACGGGAAATTTTATAATTACATTACAAAATTGTAAATAAAAATTATTTTTAATTTTTACCACTTAAACATATTTTCCAACCATCATTCCATTATTAATTGTCTAAATAAATTTATATGGTTTCATATATTTACAATGAAAATTATATACAAAATTATTCAACAAAAGGTTCATTTTTATAAAAACAAGGTATTATTTTTTGTAAGTTTTGAAAGGGATTTTATTTTAGTTGAGTATAGTTTTATCTTCCACTCCAAATTTACATATTAAAAAATATTTTATTTTAAGTATTCCAATATTGTAAATTATTTTAGAAATAATTTTTTAAAATTATCCTTAACATCTCATAAAATTAGTTTTTGAATTTACTTTAATGATTGTTGGTTCAAATTTTTTTTAAGAATATTCTTTTCGAACTTCCATTTTCAATTTCCTCTCTAAATTCCAAATGGATATTTCATTACTATAAAACCTTATATTATAATGATATTATGTTCTCATTTAATACCATATTTATTTATTTATTATACTTTATTCTTTCAAGGGATATTCACAGTTCATTAATTTCCTTGAATTTAGGTTCTCTGTTACTCTTTATCATTATTTTGACATGTTTTTTCTCATTAATGTTCATGTGATTTTATACCATTGATATGTTTAATCATTCTCTATTTACTAAAATATATACCCTTTATATGGTGTGAATTGAAATAATATTACTAGGGAAGTAATTACTTTGACTAAGAAAATATTTATGTTCTATATACTTGATTCAATATAGATATTTATTTATAAATATGGAATAATTATTAGGAATTTTATTATCCATTAAATATATGAGGAATGAATTGTAAATGTTTAACTGGAGGGTGGGATATGTTATATCCCCTTTATGCATTGAGTAATGTCTCATGACATATATATGTTTTAATGAATTATGAATTATTCTGGATTTTGGGTGTATACCTTCCCAAAAATTTAATGTTACCTATATGAGGCCTCCAAAGTAAGATTAATATGTCTACCAATATGTATTTCATCCATGTCAAATAAATTATAATTTTTGATGTGATTACTAAATTGGTAGTTTCATGGATTTATTTTTAGTTCACGTTATTGGTTATAAGTTGGGTTTATAGATTATTTACTCTTCTATGTTGCATATGACTTATATATTCGTTATAGATTCATTGAACGCACCCTTTGTTTTCTTTCAACTCGAAAGGATATAATGAATGGATAATTAAATGAGTTTAATGAAACATAATAATTTTTTGGAATAATTTTATAATATCTTTCATATGTTTAAAATATAAAGAGGAAATATTATACATATCTAGTATCTCAAGATAACTATGGTGTTCAATCATTTAGGAAGTGACATTTTATATCTTAAAACAATGTAATATAGTTAACAACATATCTGAATTACAAAATTTAGGGTTTTTACACATGTTGTTATTGTTATTCTATAAAACATTAATGTGACAAATTTTTTGTAATATTTATTACATTATTTGGTTATCACAGTTCTCTGATATAATGATAACCTAGAGATGATATGTTGATATTCCTAAAACATATCTTATTGTATAGATAATTTAATCTAATGTGACGTGGATGATCAATGTATTATTTTATATGAGTTAAAATATTCATTTGATTGAATCAAATTTATTTGCATGTATCTTCCCACACAGTTTCATCAATTATAATCCATTTTGAATGTGTTAAATGGATTTTATATTAATTGAATGGGTCAAATGATTAAAATAAGATGTTAATAAATCTATGAAAATACATTGAATATGGAAATGTTGTTTTATTAAATTATATGGTTGATTATGACTATGTAAAAGGTATGCCATGTCTCTTTTTTAGAACACCAACTATATGTGAGCTACTAGGTACTATTTTCTTCCCAATACACTATCTATCACAAAAGTGACAGTGTTATCAAACCTTCAATGTATTGATATCCTCTAATCATTAATGAGGATACTTTAAAATGTTTTTTTAACTTTCCAAACTCTATAAAACCATGATCTAATAGTTATATTATGTTATTGGTATAGAATAAAATATTTTCCAAGGGATCAAACGTTTGAATAGTCTTTGAATAATAGATACATCCATACATTACAATTTAAAATATAAGATACAACATTAACATATTTTTAGAAAATTATTACCACATTCATTTATTCCCTAAACAATATACATAGTTCTACTCTATGTTTTCTATGGAATTTTAATCAAATAAGGGTGAGCATATATTGTCAATAAGGAGTATTATACAATAAAATAATACATAATATAAACCTATTATATGTTATTAGAGAGATTAAATTAATAGTATAAATATGTAATTAAATAAAATGAGGGATTTATATATCCATGTAAATAAATAATACATGGATTAAAAAATAATTGATCTCATTATGATGGAAAGAATAATTTGGGATGTCAAATCATATTTCCAAGGCCTTATACGAGGACACTTATACTATAATGGGTAGAGGTATACAATAAATCTATATATATTTTTACTCAAGAAACCTATCAATTAATCAAGGGGCTATATGATTCATGGCCTCATCCATAACCAAATTAAGCCAATACATTCACTATAATAGTTATCAAGAACATTCATATCATTAGTTAAAGAAACTCATACTGAATAAAACATGTTTATCCTTATAATAATAAATATAGAAATCAAATAATTCCCCATAAAAATAAAATGAATTCGATACCAAGAAGAACATTCCTTAATCAACTTTAAATTTTTGGGATATTATCAATGTAATAGGTATTTCTATTCATGACGAAAATAGCGGTGACAGCACCCTAAATGTGTTGGGATATCCATGGAAGTTAGTAACTGGGTTAAGTAGTTTTCATTGGTAGGATACAAAGTCAATGGTATGAAAAATAGATCCGAATTATTCATTAAGAGTGTGTGAGTATTCCAAATAATATCCATTGAGAGTGCCCCATCATCTGTGAAGTCATAGGAACACTCGTCATGAAATAGTTTTATAACTAATTCAATTCACAAAAAAACTTTTTGGGGGGTGATTTACCACTGCTGAATCTATTTCATAGTTTAATTCAATTTCCAGTAACTATATAGAGATGTATTTCATATCAAATTACACAAACATTTACTTTAGGAAAACATATGATGGGTTTTCCACCAAGGAAAAGGTAACCCTTGAATAAAAAATGAGATAGGGATGAAAATATATACATTTAAATACATTATATTTCATGACTAATATGGTTTAAAAAAATTCCTTGTATATTTATAAACCAAAAAATATAAAATTGGTGGTGATTATAACATGATCCTCAAAAAATGAAAATTTAGATGGAAAAAAACACACGTATGGATTTATTTGTAAATAAATCATAAAATATTGAATTATTAGGATAAAAATTCAAATCAAAATACCATGAATAAATTTATTTCATGATATGACAACGAAAATAGGAATTATATACACCACATAAAATAAATTTTGTGTATAATATCAAATATGACTCAAAGGGATGAATTTGAGATGGAAAACTCATACCATGTGTCCTGACTTCCACAAATATACATTAACATCCTTTATCATAAACATATATTTCTTTATCACATAATTCATAATATTATTTTTATCCATTCTCATTCATAATATTCAGAAAAATCATTCTCTATATGAGTTCTTCTTATTTCCACATTGGTGTTTATTATATCTATTGTTTATACTAGTTTCATATTAACAGTGGTCAGATTCATTCTTCTTAAAAAAATAAAATTATATGTAATTAATTTTAAATATTAGAAACAATTTATTATTGTTTTTTATGTTTTAAATTTCATTTATGGGTTTTTTAGAACTAGCCATGAAGTTGATGTCAATAAAAATCATTTTCTGTGGATTTTTTATAAATTGGGGTAGTTTAATTAATTGATGAATTAGATATTTATATTGTATCTGAAGGACAAAAAAATATTTAGAAATTTATATCATATTATATCTATAAATATTTTTCTATATTCATCCATGATGTAATTTCATACTATTGTTCATGTAAGTTGTTAAACTGATCTATTCAAGAACATACACAGATTTAATGAATGGTTATGATGTGGTTTGGTTAAAATATCATTATATTTAAATCAAAATGATCTTATTTATAGTTTAATTGTGTTATATATTATAATTTCATGGAAATAGTTTATGAATTAATGGATATGAAAATATTATACAACTTGAATAAAAGTTTATCTTCTTTTTACACAAATTTTTAACAATTAAAGTAATGTTGAAAATTTTTTGATCAAAGAATTAAAAGGATATATAATTTTTTATACCATAACATTATTTTTATCATAATAATCATACTTTTATTTCAATAACATCCTTATATCTAAAATTGGAAATAGGTTAAGGAAAATGAAATGTGGTACATAGTGGATGTGGTAGTCTCCACAAACCATGAACAATGGTTTTGTTTTTATTAATGGATGGGGTATAGAAATAAATATTGATAATATCCATAAAATAGTAATATTAAATTATTAAAATTATAATAATATCATTATAGTAGTGTTTCTATAACAAATTTTGTAAAATATAATTATGAAGAAAACTATGTAGCTGATTATGCTCACAACAGGAACATGATTTTTACTTGTATGTCACTATGAAATTAAGATACATATGTTATGGTGACCATGAAATTTTTAAATTAGTATAATGTTTTGTTATGGGAAAATTTTCATAATTTCATTGTGAAATTTTATTGGGAAGTGATTCTATAAGAGGTAAATATGTAAGCCTTTTATAATTTATGAGAAGGGTAGTTTTGGATATTAATCCTAATGATATAAGGATAATTATTGTATAAAAATAAATTTTATTTTTAATACAAGTAAAGATAAAACTGAATCTACCATGAAAAAAATATTTGATTCAACTAAAATAATGTAAATAGTTTTTTTATAAAAAAACATTTTAATTAGTAATAAATATTTTTATAGGTTTTCTAATTTCAAAGTATATTTTAAAATGAATAATAATATTACTAAAATTATTATTTCATTACAAATATTTTTTATAAATTTCTAGGTAATTCTTATATAATTATAAAGTCATTAAAATTATATGTTTTAGGAAAATTTTATTTTTCAACTAAAAATCATCATTTAAAAAAAATAAAAAATATATATTACGATAATTTTGATATTATGAGTTCAAAAATGAACATATTTTGATAAATTTAAAACTATAAATATAATATTTAAAAAAATATTCATGAATAAATTCCCTTTAAAGGGTGTATTTCATGATAGTTATGGATATAGTGTTTACCTGCTACAATAGAGTCTCGAGGGATACAATCCACCCCCAATAAATAATTTCATCATGAAATTAAGATATATATCATAAATTAAAACTATTTGTAAACTCATTACTTAAATATTATTCAAGATCACATGTTTCCTCTTATATTATTTAATTTCTCTAAAGGACCTTTATAAAATGAGTTGTTGTTTTAAATACTTTCTCTTTCATGTCAAAGATCTTGAAAGGGTCCATATTATTAGAAAATTTAGGCTCCAAATCCATTTTATCATTTGTACGAAAATATGTTTCATATGGAATTTATTTCCCTAGTGTTGAAATATGGAGTTCATCATGTACTTTAGAAAGGATGGTGGCATATCCGATTAGTAAACTATAGACCCAAATATTTCTAGTATTTTAAAAGGACCAATGTACATAGGTATTAAATTCTCATTTCTAACAAATCTAACAAAAACATTAAATGGAAAAAAAACTTCCTGAATACAAGTTCCCCATCATTAAATTCAAATTCTTCCTTTTGATTATCCGCATAGCTCTTTTTTCTACTTTGTACCACTTTAATGTGTTTCTGAATAGACAATAGTATAAAAACTGTCTCCTCTCCATGATCTAGGCCACCTATATTTCCTTCTCGAAATTATTCCAAAGAGTTTGGAGTGTGACACCTCTTCTCATACAAGATTCATATGGTGCCATCGTGATGTTGAAATGGTTGATATTGTTGTAGAAAAATTATACCAATGATACATATTGATCCCAAATTACTTCAATGTTATGAGAACTTGATATCATTATGTATTAAATAGTATAGATAGTTCTTACATACAATCAATCGTTCTACGCATGATAAGTGGTGCTTAAATGTGTCTCAGTGTCAATATACCATTGAATACTCTTCCATAATTTCGATGAAACTTAGGGTAACGATCTAGTAAAATATATAGGTGTTCCCCATGAAGCCTTTTGATTTCAATGATAAATATCTACGAGATGCTCTCAATATGAAGATATTCACTTATTTATAAGAAATAATAAGACTTAGTAATAGGGTAATCAATAACACATGTTGAGTCATTCATCCTTGGATTCTTTGGGAGTTTAGTGACAATGCCCATTATAACATTGTCAACCATCCATATATGTTTAGGTAGGGGTTGAATGGATCCCATAAGTGTCTATATTTTATCCTTCACCATCTGGTATACATTAATCCTAGACACGTATCTCACAATTTCGTACTTTATACCATCCAACAAGAAATGTTATCTTAAATCCATATACATCGTTGTCCTACAACGGTGTAAGGACAAATTTAGTCTATATAATTTACCTAGTACCTTCCTCTTCAAATTCGGTACGGATGGATCACAGAAACTCTACCCAAAATTCAACACTCTAACTATATAGAATGATTATATAAATATACCATCATTAATTGTTTTAATCTTCCTATATATGTTCTCAGCACCCTACTTGGATTTCAACATATATTATAGTAAGTACAAATTTAAAAATTCATAAAAATGAAATTATGGCTCCCTTTTCCTATAAATACCCATATTCATCTTTACTAGATCTCTATCTATATGATCCTTATTATTCCTCATCATGGTTAGTACTCTATGATCTCTCATACTCAATTTACAAGACATCGTTTTTTCATTACTATGGTTGTATTATATCAAGAAATCATAGTAATTCAGTATTTCTAGCCATCTTATTTCTCTATTATTTATATCATTCGGAGAGAAATATACATGAAATTATAATGGTTCATATATATATAGATCACATATTTCATCATAGAGGTAATACCTCCATATGTTCAATGCATATATTATATTTTTCAGATAAATTCATGGGTTTTATTGTTCTATTTATGGATTTATTAATTTTTTTAAGGAATATGAAATAATCTAATCATTCTGTATAAGGAAACATCCAAGTCCTCTATTTAATGAATCACTAAAATTTACAAATCCTTCGGAACCTTATAGAAGAATAAATATTATTTCATTCAACACTAAATTTTTTTTATAATATTCCATAAACAATGTGATTTTAACCATGTTACATATTAACATGCTCTATAGGCTGTCCAAATAGAGGAAATATTATATGAACAACTGATTGTAACTTGATAAGCTAAGGAAATCTAGATCTTGGTTATGTTCATCATTATAAGCCATTTTTTACTACCTTTTTTTTAAGGGTCAATAGATATTCCATCCTTAGAGACAATATATACATGGAATGAAATTTCATTATGAAAATTTTCAAACTATAATGAACCAACCTAAGTTAACTAAACAAGTCACCCATACTATCAAATTATAATGGTGAGACACAAAATATTTAAATAAACTTGTCTTGAATGTATAAAAAATAATACTTAGAGACAGAGTAAAATTCATTAGAGAATAGATACATCAAGAGACATATAATCCAAGACAAATAGGTTAACCCAGTAAATATAAAAAAAACAATAAGTCTCCAAGTGACCAATCATCACCACCAAATCATCTAACTACAATATCTACGAAGATGACAGAAACTGGCATACAACAAGATGGCCTTTCCTTTTCCTAGATTCTTCAATAAAACATCTATAAAAACGCAAAGGAAAAATTAGGTTGAAAGGACAAATATGCTAGTAGGATACCACCATTGATTTTATACAATGTCTATTATCAATAATATAGTAGTATTATATTTTAAAACAAAAATAGTTTCACAGATAATTTTCATAAATATGAACCCGTAGGAAAATAATTTCCTTTGGTTTTCATCAAATCCTTTCATATCCAAAATTAATGGAATATGATTTTACCAAACTAGAACTCATATCCACACACAATATTTTAATAAAGTAAAAATATATCAGTGTAATTATTTATCATTTGAAACCATGTGATACAATTTCAAAGGAAAACATGTCTGCAACTATCCATAACAAAATCCATTATGTGATGAAAACATCATAAATTAAAATATAATCCATATTATGGCCATTTCCTGTGTTAATACATAGAACACATAAAATATGCCTATATAATCCATATGTTGATACCAAAAAATATCACTTCCTACCACAATCTATCAATATATCATAAGTAACCCCTAGTGGTGCCACACACACGAGGGTCACCTATGTCTAATTCCGGATTCACCCATCTTTCCTAATTTTACTCATTCTTTAAATATCCATCTCATAACCATGTTCAAAATTTATAATAAAACCTAAAATAAATTTAAATCCTATTTTTTGATTGAAAACCCATTTCAATATCAAAGCACCCATTAGAAAAATTAATTAAAAACTTGGTATGTAAAAATACATTTTTTTAAAACCCTAATTAAAAGATGAATAATTCCATGAAATAATTTGAATCCAAATATAACATTAATTTAATGAATAAAGGATATTTATTTTACAAGAACAGTGTTAAACTCATTTAATTAACCCTTTTTATAAAAACACCTTCCTTAAGAACATATGTAGAACTATTCTCCAACGACAATGATAATTTGAGAAGAGTTAATTTGGTCTCTCTGATCCTAGATCTAAAATAAATACCTCAATACTCTATCAAAACCCTTATATATGTAATAAAACCCCCATAAGGGTTACAAAAGATGGGAGGATAAGAGATCCAATGAGGGTCTATAAAGAACAAGAAAAAATGGATAAAAAATGTATCATACCTTGATTTGATCCAACAAAAATAAAAGAAATACACTTATAATCCCTAGAGATAAACCTATAGACCAATGGGAAATGATTAGGTAGATACAATATGAGTTTTGGGTTCTACCAGAGGATAATATATATTCACGTGTATCTTTTATTAAAAATTCTAACAATTAAAAACTTTCATGCATTGTTTGGAGGAGATGCCGCATGGTTAGGAGTAATTTTTTCCCATAACCATGCAACACAAACAGCCTTATATATGTGTTTTATTTTTTCTCCTAATGTTTACATTAATTTTGTAACCTCTTCCATTGTATCAACACTTTCCACAGATATTTCTAGGCCAATACATATAGTTTTCCCTAATAGTGTGCCAACTGTGAACAACCCCATGGGACTCTAAAATTTAATGAAAATCCCGAAATCAACAACAATGAAATACCCAAATATTGAATTTTCAAAAAAATAGTCAACAATTAACTATATGAATGTAATGAATCATTACAATATCCAAATCATAATGAATATTTACCCCAATAATGTGATAAGATCATGGAAATACAAATAGATAAGGTCAATTCTACATCATCAATGATTCTCCCTCTCACATCTCAGGGATATCCAATTCACATTTCTATATTACCTAAACTGAGTGAATCATTTTATAGGGTAGTATTTAATCCTAGGGATCCATAATCTGATTTTTTTTTCTCATAAATGGTGGTATCTATATAATGATTAATATCCTCGCATTTAATCACATGGGAATCAATTGGATGTTTCCAACATAGATGGGAAACATATAAAACATTTTGGATCAAATTAAAATTCAATTGTAAGTCAAAATAATATTCTACCTTTATGAGTCACTCAATGATATTAAAGGGACAAAAAACATAGTATCAAATTACCCTACTTACATAATCGATGATTTCCGTAGTGAGGTTAAAATCTCAGAAAAATTTCATCACTAACCCTAACCACCAAAGACTGATGAAAATGGCCGAAATAATAATTATAATGGATCAATGTTGCATCTGACATATTTTTGGATCAACTGCAACTTTTCTATCATATCATGAATGTATCTTGGCCCAAGTAATGGCCACATCCCCAACTCTTCCCAGCATAATGGATTTCTATATTTCCACCAACGAGACACATCAAAGAGATCCATATTTATCCAATCCAAATAACTATTGTTATAGGAAAATTTTACCATAGTAAAATTCATTTTCCAAGATCCACCGAATCAAGAACCCAAACTAAAATCACATCCTCAAGAGCTTGGATATATCTCTATGTATGTCCATCCATCTGTGGATGATAATTATTTCTCAATTTCTATTAGTAATCCATCACATCTTACAAAACATTCAAGAACCAAGATGTAAACCTTGGGACCATATAAAAAATCATAAAGGGAACCACATGAAGTCTCCCAGTCTCTCAAATGTATAAAGCACTGATCTATTACACTTTATTTACCTCTTTAAAAGGTATAAAATGAGTTGATTTCATAATTTCATCCTTAATAACCCGATTCACATCCTTCCCACCATGAGAATAAGTTAATTCAAAGAAGTAGCCCCTATAAATCTCATCCCACTTCCATACCAGAATGGGAAAAGGATGCAATAAACCAACAACTCTCTAGTGTTTCACCATTATTATTTAACAAGTGAGACACTATGAATCAATATCTATAATGGATTGCCTCATCCAAAACCACGTATATCGACATATCAATTCATGATACATCATGGTATCCCTAGGTTATACAGACCCTCACGACCAATTTCCACTTTCTATTAATTCTCATTTCATAGAAAATAGAACTTCCAACCTAATATGGAATAAAAAATATCCACTAGTAGATCAAGACCACCCACTCGATGACTCCCCATCATAAATGATTATACTAAAGTGTTGGATCTAAATGTATGTCAACTAATTGATCCTAAATCACTCATCAAAAAATTAGTAAACTTTTATCAAATGCATGATCACTTTTCCACCAACCACTTTCACTTCTCAACTCATGTGAGTAAAAAATCTCAATAAATACCACTCCTTGACAGATTATTTCATGTCTTGTTTCAATAAATTTATTCTAAACACATCGGTAACCACATTACCCATACCATCAGTGTATTCAATATCAAAATGAAATCATTGATGATACTCGACATTTAATCTCTATATCAGGATTATATCTCACTGGGTAGAAATATATTACAGGCCGTTATGAACACAATACACTGGAAAAAAATCCCCAAAAGAAAGTGATTCCATGTTTTGAGGGAATTCATAATTGCATCCAATTTGAGATTATGGGTAGGGTAATTCATCTCATGATGATGAAATAGGCATGATCCATTTTCCACCACTTATTACCCCTATATCAAAACACATCACAAACCTATACTGTAAGAATCCATGTGTTTTTACGAGGTATTATTCCTTTTATTTTTTAGTTAAATGATTCATTTTGGCCTTATGATAATGATTAACTTGATAACGGGTGTTTTGGAGGTGTCTAGGGATTCTTTGGAGCCCATAACCATGTTTTTGGTTGAAATTTACTTGGCGCATGGTTTGCGCATGGCCTACGCAAATTTATTACAAACTGTATGAGAAGTTTGAAAAGTTACAGGTTTTTAGAAGAATTATTTTTCATGGTTAGTCAAACTGTGTTGGGTAACCATGTGAAGGGCCTCTTTCTACGCAGTGAGGTACCCACATTTTCTGAAAAGTTTGGGAAACCGTGCGGGTAAACCATATAGCCTTGATATGTTGTTTTTTAATAAAAATTTAAAATTAAATTTTTTTCCCCATTTTAAACACAATAGGGTTTTATTACCCTATGAAAAACAGCTCCGTAGAGCTCTCCCATTTGTTGCATAACCTAGTCATTGAGCCCAAGACTCCGTCCAACCTCTATTTTGATTGTCGATTGTCTCATTGGATCCCCAATAATAAGTCCTCGAATCATTTTTAGTTGTTATGGATTATTGGGAACAATGACTGTTTTATTTGTATTTAGGTTCATATTCCCTATTATCTCATCCTTCATCCATTTGTCAGATTTATCCCAAACTAGGATGAATCAGGACTAGATAATAGAGGAACTATATACTACCAAGGCAAGGTTGGTGTTATATACATTGTTTCAACTTTTCTTATGATTTTCAAGAATTTGGATGATATTCCCCATGTCAGACATTCCGGAGAGGCCTCGTTTTTTGAGAGAGATGTTTTTCATTGTTATAGTTTTACCTAGTGTGGATTCTTATAGGTTTTGTTTTGGTGCGTTGACGCCTGTTACTCATTTCAAGGTCACCCACGTGGTGCACCGTAAGGAAAAACTCTTTTTTATTGTTGTTTAAACCACCCAATGGTTGTGTGCTTGTGCTTTCCTAGTTAGAGGAAGCCCATTAATGCCTTGATAGCTTGAGTAGCTTATTTAGGAGATGTACTGTCTCCTTGTTCAATGAATACCATGTTATGCCTTATCTATTTAGATAGTTTGGCATCTTAAATGGATACTATGGGTGGGTATACATATTTGAAACTTATAATGGCATGTTAAATGGATTATATGTGAGGGTAGGCCCATATTGTTGTAGATGATAAGTGGTTTTCATGAGTGGTAATACTCTTGGAATATGCATGTTGATGTGAGTGGGTATACTCACAAAGAAAGAATATTTAATTTGAATGCTTGAATGATTGATTGAATGGTATGATAGATACCATGGACTACTCTCCATGGATATGGAACACGATAGTGGATGCCTTGGATTGACTCTACCCAGTTGATCTTGGTTATGTGGGATGCCTTGATCATTGGTACCCCATCGATCCAGCTTACTTGGGCTAACATAGGACTTGCTATTGCCATGCTCATATGACCCTAACTAGTTCCTAACCGAGATTCCACCAAGGAATGCCATATGACTCTTCGGAATTACTTGGATAAGATCTTGGATCCAACCATTCATGGTGTAGATATTTCACATGGATGTGTTGGTACATGACACCTTGGATCCAGCCCTAGCATTCTACACTTCTTAATATAGAGTTTTCGTGGGATACATGACTTCTATATACAGTGTGGTTGTGGATTTCTTGATACAAATGGATGTACATCATGTCTATGTGTTTTTCTTGTTTACTTGTTATATTTTCCATGATAGGAGATGACTCTCTTTTGCAGGAATCATATACGGATATTTGGTTTTACATACTACAGTAGAATTATTCCATGGGATTACACACTTAATTTACTAGATTTTTACACTTGATTTCACTTTTGTATATTGCTGTTAAAATTGTACAAGCCTTGGTGGTTACCAACTGGGTTGTTTATCTCACACCCTATTTGGGCCTCCTCAGATGCCCAAATAGATTATATGTTTGTAGGTGATGATAGGGTCAAGAGTCGTCGTATAAGATGTTGATTGTGGATTTCGTAACAGGAGAGCATGATACAAAAATGAGGCATTCGATGCTGGGATACATTTTTGGTATTTTGTTCTTTTTGGGATACTTATATTATATTATATTTCTGTGTACTCTTCTATCTAATTTCAAGATACTTGTACAATATGAATCATTTTTTATATCAGACACTTCTAGTAATTGATATGTATTTATTTTATTTCTTCATTTCAGTTGACTACTGTTTGTTTCACATATTCAATTTATTATATGTTTGACTTCTGTTTTGATACTCTGATATTGAGGGAATAGTCTCCCCACTAACTCACCCATGCATTCACTGTTAGTCAGTAGCTCTGTAATTTGGGGAGACACACTTGAGGCCGTGTGGCCAACTAGGATCGAGGCACTGTTTCAGGTGGAATCTGGGTTCGAGATGTTACAAAGTGGTATCATAGGCGTTTTTTTCTTTTTTCTGGTTTAAATCACTGTTCGGAGACCACAAAAAGGGATCAGAAGGAATTGGAATTTGGTAATAAACAGTACCCAGGAGTAGCTTCCCCGTGTATAGGGAAAATCCAAATTTCCTTGAATTGATTTCTATGTTTCCGTATTTTGACAATAACTATTGATTTTATTTCATCGTTGGGTGACACACTTGCTTTTTTATGTTACTATTAATTCAATTGTGGGTTCTATTTTAGTTGCAACCTGATGAGATGAGGGTGTACCGTCTAATGCATCTTATAGACATTTGTTATAATTACATGCAACGCATTATGCCATGCCATCTAGGATGCATTATAAATTTCATGTTGTTGTGATAGTTGATGTGATATTTGTGCACACTATTGTGTTAGTTGGGTGTAGTAGATAGTGGTGTGACATCATATTTCAAACCATAAGGAGTATGGGTCCATATGGATTAGGAAATGTTGCACTAGTGAAATATAAATTTCAAATTAAATTTTAACATGTATGGTTTGAAAACGGAACCAAGGTTTGGGTTTTGACATGTAATGGGCCCTCATAAGTTTAGAATTGTTAACCCTTAGTGGAATTTTCTAAATGTGAACACAAATGATAATGGAAACATGAAATGATGGAAAATAGATTCTTTACATAGTCCCAACTTTTGAGTGGGAAAGAGGCATAGTTTCTAGTGGTACTATGTATGTTCATTATACATTTTTTGAATTAAGAGTATGATGTGGGTTGACTCGGTTTCTAGGAGGGTTTTGACATTTCATATGATTTTGAGCCTTGTTCTTTTATTTTTCTCTTTCTTGAGGCATGCGTTTGGAATTGTAGAGACATTCCACCATGATGACATCTAGTGGTATGCCACGATGGAGGTGAAGGCCATACATTAGATATGGTGGGCCATGGGATACCAGTTGATCCACTTATAGTGCCAACTGTGATACCTAAGGCTGTTTTAGAGACAGGTGATGACACATAGTTCTGTAAGTTTATCCTTCACTAAAAGAGGATGATATTGGGAGCACAACATCAAGCCTCTACTTTGGATAATCTAACATTGGTGTTCCATAAGCAGCATCTTCTTACATTTTTAGGGGATGATGGACCACATGCAGTATAACAGTATCTAGAGACCACATTACCATTTTTTGAGCATCTCGATATACCTCCGAAGCGAAGGGTCAAGCTCCTGACTTACATGCTACATGGAGAATCAAAGAGCTGGTGTGACATTTTGAATTGGGCTGATGTGTTGTGGAATATGGGTTGGGATGAATTCCAAACCCTCTTCTATGACTACGTTTTACCCACCACTCTGCAAGCAGATCAGGCTAGTGGGTTTTTTCATATGGACTTGGGTCAGATGATGGTTATGGAATAATCAGCACAACTTACAGAGCTGTAGTGTTTTGAACTGATGTATCTTACTGATGAGCTGTCAAGGGAGAGATGCTACAAGTAATGTCAGATACGTGATATCAGATCTTAGGTCAATGTGTTCAAATTAACTTATATTACTAATATTGTGAACTAGGCATTGATTAAAAAGTGGAACCTAAGGTAATCTAGGGGTACATGTTAAGGTAATGTTGTTTCTCGCCTAGTGGATCTACACCATCAGGAAGAAAGAATCATTAGATATATTATCGCAATGTGAGTTATAGTTAGTCTGTGGGTGAATGTAGCTTGGTGTATTACATTAGTGTTGTAGAAGAGGCCACATGATAATTCAGTGTGACTGTGACCTAGTCGAGTGTTGATCTTGCATAGGGATGGGGCACATGTAGTGGTTTTGTAGGACCTTCCCTCCAAATTTGAGTTATAGGGGTCAGATTCCAAGTCATGTTCAGGAGTAGGTTATTCAGCTCCACACCAAGATGGGAGCTCCAGCAGTGCATTCTGATAAGGCGAATGCAGTTTTGGCCGTGGCCATGGTAGCCAGACACCAGGTTCTAATAGAAAATAGGGAGAATAAGCTTAGGGTATCCATGCAGGGTCATAGGGCAACGATACAAGCCAGAAATATCCAGTGTAACATACCCAATAGGATAAGGATCCCATTCCATCTACGGTGAGATGTACAATTTTAGTATCTTCTTCTATTGAATCTTTTTTTTATACAGGTGTCTCTAAAATATTTCTCTTTGCACGAGCGATAATAATCCGCGGACTTATGGTTTTTTAGGGTGTCTTGATGCTAGACAAACTGTTGGGAGTTTGAACGGGTGATGTAAGCCAGTGTATGGTGTGACCCCTTTAGTTTTGTGGGTTCCACTTTATTTGGGATCTCTATTTCCTCAAGATGATAGGCTATGATGTAATTCTCAGAATTTTTTGGCTCATGGATTATTGAGTATGCATTGACTTCTATCACAGGAAGGTGAATTTCACATCACCAGAGGGTGAAAGGATTATTCACTTGGGTGAATGGGATGTCCAGAAAAGTAGAGCTGGACCAGAGCATCATGGGCTGGGCAAGATTATAGCCCAGATTTCTAGTTTGTTTCAGGATGATCAGGGAGTGGGTCAGGCAGACATTCCTCTAGTGGTTGAGCGCTTCAGGTAAGTCTATACCAATGTCTTTTATAGTTTACCTCCTATGAGGAAGGTGGAGTTCTCTATCGAAATATTTCCATAAGTTTCGTGGTATCCATTCGTCCATACATGATGGATACAACGAAGATTCAAGAGATCAAGAGGGAGCTAGAGGATTTAGAGGTGAAGGGGTTTATCAAACCTAGTACTTATATGTCCGGTTCATCGATTCTTTTGTGAAAAACGTGAATTGAAATCATAGGCTATGTGTGGATTATCAAAAACTGAACCATCTAATGGTTAAAAACTGATATCCATTGTCATGGATAGATTACACGTGTGATAAACTTCGAGTATCTTGAGTGTTCTTGAAAATCAGATTGTGGTCAAAAAACATTAGGTGCATGTTTGGTCTATAGACATACCTCATACGACCTTTCATAGCAAGTATGGGTTGTATAAGTATTTGGTAATTTTGTTCAGTCTCACAAACACACTATCAGTTTTCATGGTGCTGATTAACTTAGTGTTCAATCCTTACATAGATTCTTTTGTGGTGGTTTTCATGGATGATATCTTGGTGTATTCTTAAAACCAACATGACCATGTCAACTATATTGATATCATTTTAAATACACTGATATAGCATCAGTTATATGATAAATTCATAAAGTTCCACTTTTGGATGGATAATATTCACTTCCCCAGTCACATCATCTTAGAGACATGAGTGTCAGTAGACCAATAGAAGGTAAATGTTTTCATTTAATTAGAATATCCCAAGAAGATTTTTAACACACAATACTTGTTTGGGATATCTGGTTTCTACATTTGTTTCATACAAGACTTCTCAGGCTTAGAAGCACTGTTAATGGTCTTGAATAAGAGGGGTGTGATGTTTGGGTGGTTTGAATCCTGTGAGACAACATTTCAGTAACTGAAAAGGAGATTGAGATTACCACCATTCCTGATACTGCCAAAGTAGGGTAGGATCTACATGATGTTCGGTGATGCTTCAGTTATTGGGCTGGGGCAGTGCTAATATAGGGAGATCAATTCATGGAATATAGGTCTCGAAATTTGAGGACTCACTAGAGGAACTACCCTATACACAATCTCAAGCTAGATGCAGTTGTTCACGTGTTGTTTTGTTGTAGGAAATATTTAGTGGCGGAACATTTTTTATTGTACATAGACCACAAAAAGCCTTAAGTATATCATTATGTAGCATGATCTGAATTTTAGGCAGCAAAGGTGGGTGGAGTACCTACAATATTTTGACTTCGAGCTTTCTAACACACCTGGTAAGGTAAATTAAGTGGTCGATGCACTGAGTTGGAGGACTCAAATACAGGTAGTGTAATAGACCAGTAGCGAGAGTTAGCTTGTGGAGTTGTATTCAGAGATGCATATAAAGGTTCACGATAGACATGGGTATAATTTTATTTCAATATTATCTATTACCTCTTCTGTACATGATGTAGTTAGGAGGAAGCAGTTATCAGATTCTAATAGCCTTGTTCTACAGGAAGGTATGGAAGGTGAGGACCCTCCTCCTGGTTGGACAATAGGCGATGATGAGATCATGTGTATCCATGGATGTGTTTGGGTTCCAATGGACAAATGTGAGGAGTTTATGTGGGTGTTTCATGCTTCAGCATGGGCAATGCATCATGGTGTCACCAAGATGTACCGTGACTTACAATGATAGTACTGGTGGGTGGGAATGAAGAGATAGATAGCTGGTTTTTTTGTGGTGTTCCACCTGTCAAAAGGTTACAATAGAACATCCGTGAAAATATATGATTTTAAATTAGTTACCTATCCCATAGTGTAAATGGGATGAATTCATGATGGATTTTGTGATGGTTTTGTTGATTTCACCTTGAGGTAATTTTTTTTGTGGCTTGTTGTTGATATAATTACAAAGGTTTCACATTTCCTACAGATCAAGGAGACCTTCAGTGTTGATGATTCTATAATGTTGTACATATGGGAGGTGGTACGACTTCATGGGGTCTAGTGCACTATCATATTAGATAGGGACACCCTCTTTACGTCTCATTTTAGGAGGATTTTTCAGAGGGTGCTGGTTAAAAATATTATTTTGAGCACAACATACCACCTTCAAACTGATGGCTAGTTAGAGCGTATGATAAAGGTGATAGAGGACATGATGTGAGCATGTGTCCAAAATTTTGAGGGATTTAGGGAGATTCACATTCCTCAGGCTGAGTTCTCATATATTATAGTTATCAGATGATGATATAGATGGAACCATACAAGGATTTATACGGTAGGCCATACCATTCTCCCCTACACTGGTTAGAGGTAGGATAGGTAGCTTTATTGGGACCCCGTATCATGCAGGAGACATCTGAGTAGGTCCAGATGATTTCGAAAAGGATCGATATTGTATAGTCTCATCAAAAATAATATGCTGAAAGCCGCAGACAACCTATATAGATCAAGGTCTAGGATCGGGGTTTCTTACGCTCTTCCCTGAGGCTGGGACACATGCGCATCAGGAGACATGGTGAAATCTCACAGAGATATGTCAGGCCGTTTGAGATTTTAGAGAGAGTTGGGTCTGTTTCCTATCAGTTTTAGTCACCTATGATGGTCCAATCCATGAACTACATCTTCCATGTATCTCAGCTATGCCAATATCACTCATACTCATCTCACATTTTTCAGCTTGAGGAGGTTGAGTTTCAGGTTGATGCATCCTTTGAAAAGCATATAATATGTATCATTGATAGGAGCATGAAGGTTATCTAAAGCTGATCACTTCCTCTAGTATGATTGATATGGTATCATGGGAGTTTACAGGAATAGACAATGGAGATGGAGGAAAACCTATGTGATCAGTGGCCGAAGATTTTCTTAGATGAATATTGAAAACCCTTCAAAGTGAAATTTGGGGACGAATTACTATATGGGAGGATGATTGTAAGAACTCAGGTAATGTTATGTGGTATTATTCCTTTTCATTTCAGTTTAAATGCATTGTTATAAACTTATGGCAATGATTAACTTGACCACATTTGTTTTGGAGGCTTTCGGGGCTTGATCGGAGCTTAGAAGGAAGTTTTGGGCTGAAAATGTCCTAGTTCATGGTTTGTGCATGACTTGTGCATGGTTAGTCCAAAACGTACAAGAAGTCTAACAAGTTGCTAGTTTTTAGCAGAATTATTTCTCATGGTTACTGCACGGTTATTCAAACCATGAAGGGTAATCGTATAAAGGTCCCCTTTTTATGTAGTGAAGTGTGCATGGTTTCCACATTGTTTGGGAAATCATGATGGTAAACTGTGCGACTCTATTGTGTTATTTTTATTAAATTAAAATCCTATTTTAAATTCTAAATCCAATTGGGTTTTCTTCTTATATGCATATATAATATGTGGTGCTCTCCCTTTTGGCACCAAACTATGGGTTTGAGCTCGAGACTCCATATGACCTCTGTTTTGGTCTCTGATTGTCTCATCGGATCCACAATGATATGTTATCAATTCATTTTTAGTTATTCTTGATTATTCGAAACAACAACTATACTATATGTATTTAGGCTCTTATTCTATAATATCACATTTTTTGTCTGTTCTTCAGATTTCTCCCAAACCAGGATGAATCAGGACTTGATACTGGATGAGCTATCTACTACTGGGGAGAGGTAAGTTGTTTATAATTTATTTTTATCTTTTCATGCGGTTTTTGGGCATTTAGATGGTATGACACTAGTCAGACATTCTAGATAGGCCTTGTTTTTATGTGAGTTTCTCGTCATGGCTGTATTCAGACCTATCAGGGATACCTGTAGGTTTTGTTTAGGTGTGTTGACACCCATTACTCATTTCATGGTCACCCAAGGGGTGATCCTTATGAAAAAACTCTTTTTTATTCTTGTTTAAACCACACAAGGGGTGTGTGCTTGTTAATTTCTAGTTAAACGAATCATGTAAATGCATTGATAGCTTTTGTAGCCCGTTTAGGATATTTATTACCTCATTTATTAAGTAATATCATGTTATTCCTTGTCATTTTTGATAGTTTGGAATGTTAAATGGAATTTATGGGTTGGTATACCAATTTGGAACTAATAATTTCATGCAAAATGGATTATATGGGAAGTTATTCCCATATGCTTGTAGTTGATAAGGGGTTTGCATGAGTGGGTATACTCAGGGCTTGTGTAGGTTGATGTGAGTGGTTATACTCACATGGAATGAGTGTTTGATTTGAATGATTCATTGAATGATTTAATGGTTTTATTGACGACATGGAGAACTCTCCATGTATCTATAATTCTATAGTGCATTCCCTGGGTTGAATCCTCCCCTTGGTTCTGGATTCCATGTGATTTGTCGAGCCTTTCCACCATGTGGATCCGGATTGCTTTGGATCACATTGGACTTATTTTTTCCATGCTTTTAGGAACCCAACTAGTGCTTAAATAATATTCCACCAGGTATTCCCATGGGACTCAATGGGATTCTTCAGAGAAGATCCTTGGATCGGGACCCCAGTGGTCTAGATACTTTACATAGATTCCTTAGTACATGTGTACGAACCTAGTTCTTTTTATGAGGTATTGTTTCTTTATTTTATATTTCCTTTGAGTTGTTTTTGAGAATACAAGACAATATGAAAAAATGTTATGTTTTAGTAGAACACATCATGTTCTTCTATGTACACACCATGTAATATGGCAATCTAGGATAGGGATACACTGTGTGTGAGTTTTTTGAGTTGGTAGTGAAGAAAAATCCACTACACACAATGTATTGCTTAGTACATGTCGTGTAGTCATGTCGGTAAGGTCGATGTGGGATGTGTAAATTAAATCGATGATGTTATGAATCATAAAATGATATACACACCATGTATATGTATATACACATTTTGTACAACTAAAATTATTCTTAAAATGGTTATTGTCCTCATTTTCTCTTCCTCTAGATAGAGGAGCCTCCATGTGAAGATGTAGGAGCCGCGAGAACATTTCCTCTTCCCGTTTCGTCATCCGGAAATTGATTCATGTGCCATCAGTATCGTTGGATTCCTCTTACTAATCGGTTTAATCACTTTGACCTATTAATGTTGATTTTTTCTATTGATAAATTAATCAAGGATGAATGTTTTACCTCCTTTATTAAATCTACATCATTCTTGGTCGATTCAAGGATCATCCTCAAATTATATCAGTTATAATACATCGAGGTAGGTGGTCTTGTTCCTTTCATTAATAGTCGAGTTGATTATATGTTCCAAAGTTTATGAGATCATTTTTGGGTATTGTTTTTTTCTATAGTTAAAACCTGTTGATTCCTAATGATTATTAGGTATTTGATAGTATGAAATTGAAGCATGTGGTTGATGAGTAATTTGATTTAGGGACACCCCATGGGAGTGTTCCCTATTGGTAGTTGTTTAGAAAGAACTCCTTTGAGGCATGTAAATATATTACTTTATGGGATTTATTAGAATTATATGTTGTTTTCTGAAACTCCCACATGAGCTATTAGGATTAAAACCATGCAATAGTTTAATTTTCTTGTGTTTAATACTATGTGAATTTCCCACATGAGTTGTAATGTTTAGAGACATGTGATAGTTTAATTCACATTTTTTTATTAAAAATGAAATGGTATATGATTAAAAGAGGTAATTAGCCATGGGCGAGCCATGGCCTAGATTAAAATACAAGGTCACAATCTTGTGACTAAATACACCTTGAATAACTTGGGGGAACCATTATATCAGTAAAAAGGCATTGGACGGACTCAAGAGGTTAATTACTTAAGGGCTATGAGTGAGCCATATTTTTGGTGGTCAAGATTACAGATTATTCCTGTGAATGCCAAGCGATTATTTGATCTATTGAGGGATACCTAGAATGGGATCTATTGGAAACTGAACATGTGATTAAATGATGAAATTATAATATTATTAAATGTAAAATGGTTATGTCATGAGTTGACAGTTATATTGGTAGGAGGATTCGATGGGCCTAGGCTGGACTTTGATACCATTGTCTAAAGAACTTGTTTAATTAAATGGGATGACTGATGATGTGTCAGAAAATCTAAATCACAAGCTTGGATTTGGTCTTTTTTATGTATCTAGATGATATTTTGAGACATCTTCTATATTTCCTTCTATACGGTGGATCAGCACTCTAAGGCCAACTCTCGAGATTATTTCACATAAATTCAATTTAAATGCTAAAGAACCTAAAAAAATTAAATGGGTAGTACACTTGAGTACTTCTTAGTTTTTGTTTTCTTTTATTTCTATTGAATATATTCACTAACTATTAGGAACAGATATTTGGTGTTTGGCTACTGGGATTATTCTAACACCCTATTTTGGTCATCCTTTTGGGCCCAAATAGATTATATGATTGTAGGTGTAGAAAAGGGATAGATTCCTTATATAGGTACTAGATTACTTCTTAGGAGGAGTAGATAAAGGGACAAAGCTGAGGCATAAAATGCTTTTGATTTTTATTTGGGTTTCTGAATGTATATTGTATTTGTATCTAATTATAGTGTACCCTATTTTGGAAGCATTCTGTAATCATATAATAAGATGACTTATCATTTTTATGGTTTGAGACCTGGATATTTATTTATCAATCTTCTTTTGTTTTGTTTTGGTTTCATGTTTTTTTAATGATTATTCTATTTGTTAATATTTATTCTTCTATGTTACCCTATACCAATGAGGGCATATTTTCACCACTATCACACACGAGTCCCTCACTGCTTGTCGAAAGCCTCTGGATTTTAGGTAAATGTGCTTGAGTCCATGTGTCTAACCAGTCCAGCAATCTATTTAGTGGTATGCTGGGTCAGGATGTTACAACATGAAACCTTGGATCCAGCCCTTGTGTTCTACACTTCTCTATACGGCATGTTCATTGGATAAAATACTTCTCTATATAGCATAGTTGTAGATTTATTGATACATAATGATGTTTGACACGGACTTGTGACTTGATTGATTACATGTTATATCTACCTAGAGAGGAGTTGAATCTCTTTTGTAGGTAGCCTTGAGGGATGTAGGGTTTTACTTACTGTAGTAGACTTATGATATGAGCATACAAAGTTACTTTAATTTTTCTTACACTTGCGAGAAATTTTGTATATTTTTGTTATAATTGTATAGACCTTGGTGGTTTCCTACTGGGATGGTTATCTTTCACCCTGTTTGGGCCTCCTTGTGGATCTAAATAGATTATATGGTTGCAAGTGATGATAGGGTCAAGCAACCAAGTACAGGTTGTTGGTTGTGGCTTTGGACCAATGGAGAATATGGCCAACCTGGGGCTTGCGATGATTGAATAACTTTTTGGTATTTTTTTATTTTTAGGATATTTGTATTGTATTGTATTTCCATGTACTATTATAGCTTCTTTCTAGATACTTGTACCATCTACATCATTTTTTATATGAGACACTTCTGGGTATTGATATGTATATATGTCTTGTCTTACAATCAGTTGTCTGGTATTTATTTCACTTCTGATATTTTTTATATGCTTGACTTCTACTGTGATAATCCGGTAATGAGGTAATAGTCTCCATACAAACTCACATAGTCCCTCACTTATAGTTGGAAGCCTCTGTCATTTGAGGAGGTGTTCTTGAGGTTATGTGGCCCACTGGGCTCGGGGTACCTTTTCGTGTGGCATCTGGGTCGAGGATGTTAGACATGCCAGAAGTATCATTGAAAACATCATAACTTGAACCCAATTTTTTGGAGAATCAATACTCCTGATGAATTCAACCACACAATCCATTCCTAAAAGGATATATTACCTTTCATATTCCCTTCAGAAAATGTCACCCTTATAGGTTAAAGTTGTCATCAATGATGTCAAATTTGATAAATCATGAAAGAAATTCTATTGTGACAATCCAAAACCATGAATATTCAGATCTCAAACACATTTTTGTGCTTCTCTTATGAAATAACTACCTAAATATTTTCAGTATCCACCAATTTACACCTCATATATATTAAATTCCCTGTAAATTTCACATCCCGGATCCAAAACTCAAATTTGGAAATATTACAATTCATATGATGTTATCAAAAGGTTCAATGAATGATATCCAAATGGTCTTTAAGATCCTCATCAAACATACATTATAAAAAATATCATCCATGAACACAATAGAGAATGAGTATAATATCCGTTAAAATATATGATTCGTTAGAGATTTAAATACCATAAAAGAAATAGTGATACTAAATGGTATAACCATAAAGTCAAAATTAACATAATAATTCCTAAAAACTATATTAGGTATATCCCCTTCTCATACACTAAAATAGTTGTACCCTGATCAAATTTCAACCATAAAAAACTAGAATTCCCCTCTATGATGGTCAAAAAGATCATCAATATCAGGTAAAGGATATTTTTTTATTAATGGTCTCCTAATTGAACTGTCAATAATATATTATTCTTTTAAAAAATATCATCTAGATTTAAAGAAAATAGGGTTGGAAAAGACCATGGTGAAACACTATGTTAAATAAATCCCATAGACTCTTGATCCTCAAATTGGACATTAAGTTCCACTATCTTAGCATGTGTCATTTGATAAGATTAAATATAAATGGCCACCATAACATGGTGTTGGTGAATTGTAAACATGACCACTCTCTGTTGTATTAACCAAAAAAATCATTCATTATGAACATGGGGTATGAAAAAACCACAATATATTGTTAAATATCGAAATAATGTTAAATATAATAATGAAACAACTCTAAAAATTGGCATGAAATTATCCCATCATATGGAACAGAAGGCCCTTCCCTTACCAATAAATACTGCCACTCACCCAATAGAACATGAGTGACACCCTAAAAGTAAAAAAATTGAAACTGCTGACGATAAAAGACTATATTGGAATTAATTTTGATCGTCCAATCCATGCTATTTATCAATTCAAATATGTCAATATCAATATATAAAAGTATCATATCACCTCATAGTATACTATCATCACCAGACATGCAGGTCACCTAAATCCATGTTCAAAACTCATTCTAGAAGGAATGATAATTTCCAAAAATCATAGTATAATTTCCAATCATAATCCAAACATGTCAATGATCTTTGGTGATAAAAAAGAGTGAGTAGAACCTATATCAATCAAAGCCATCACTATATGGGAAAAAATAAACATCCTACCTAAATATAATCCTACATTAGATTTCTCTAGAGGATAATCAACCGCATACAGATGGTTGGAATTATACAGTTGAATATACACCTCTATATAATGATTACACCCACCTCCCATGGATGAATTTTTGTAATGACCAACCCAATTCGACTAGAAAATCCACCTATGCCATCCCTTCATGGTGGTGAGGCACAATAGAATATAGGAAACAAATCTTGAATTGAAAAAAAAAACGAGACATGGAACCAGAGTACAACATATAATAAAATTGATACATTATGATCCATGTAGTCTATACTATTATTGTATAACTAGATGAAACAAATAAGTCTCCATGTGACCAATTTTCACCAGCATACCATCCCGCTACAAAATTTGTGACAACAAGGGAAATCATCACAAAAAAAGATACCCTTTAATTTTGATGTATCTTGCAATATAAAATCTATAATTTTTAAAATGACACGTTAGGTTTTCAGAACAAATCCCAATAGGATACCACTATAGATTCTATACGAGGTTAAATATTAAGAATAAAGTTGTTATATATTTTAAAAGAAAAATAATTTTACAAAGAATATTTTTAAATCCAAACCAATTTGTAAATCATTTCCTTTGGTTTTCATAATATTCATCATACCCAAAAATCAAGTAAAATAAAAATTATATGTGATAAAACTAGAATTTATATTCACAAAACATAAGGTATGTAATGTAAAAGATACCCATGAAATAATAAATCATGTGAAACCATGTGATACACCCTCATGTGAAAACTTCTAAGAAACTATCCAGGAAAACAACCATCATGAGATCAATAAAAATTAAAGGATAAAGAACTCCATATTTGGGCCCTATTATATAGGAATACATACTTGAAAAAAAATAATCCTAAACTAGACATACGATGTTACCAACGAATATCGAGTCATCCACAGTCTTTTAATATCTAAAAATTAAACCCTAGTGGTTCCACACATACTAGGGTCACCTATGCCCATTTACTAAAGAATCCATGGTTCCCAATGTTCCATGTTAGTGAAAATGAATTTTCAAATCATGGTCATAATTTATAAAACATTTTAAAACCCAATCCAACCCTATTTTTTGTTTGAAAAAACAATTATAAATCAAAAAACACCATTCAAGAATTTAATCAGAAACTTGTTTTGAAAACCCCCATTATTAAATAAAATCCCATTTAATAACTAAATATTTACATGAAATACTTATAATAAAAAAGTAACATTAATTAAATGAATAACCAAATTTAATTTTCTATGAATAATAAAAAATTCATAGAATTGATCCTTTTTCTAGAAACACCAACCTCAATAACAGAGGTGTAACTATTCTCATTCAACAAGAGAAGACAGGGAAGAGTATATTCAGCCCACATGATAAAAGATCCACAATAAATGAATCAATAATATTTCAATACCGTTATATTAATCATACATATCCCATTAGGGTTTCACAAGATGAGATTAAGAGAGATCAAACGAGGATTTATGAATTATATACAAAACCAGATCAAAAACACAACATACCTTGATATGATCCAACATGAATGAATGAAACACACATAAAATATAATGAGATAATACTATAAACCACTGGGTGAAGTTTATTTTAGGCCACTATGAAGATATGGAGTCATTAGATGATAAACGGCAGTCTTAAGGATCTCTAAATAAAAACTATGATCATTAAAACCATGCGTGCACAGTTTTTGGGAAAGGCCGAATGGTTAAGAGTAAAAATGAACCTCCAATAGCCTTAGATTTTGGGTTCATGGATTAGATAAATTGTTAAATTAATCTTGTTAAAAAAATTAATCCCCCCTCTCTCCAAGGGTTCAAATGTTTCACTGGTTGGCCACATGATTTAGACAAACGGTGTACTCGCTTCTAGTGGATCAACACAGACCGTGTAGTTTTCTAATCCAAATAGTACGCCAACCATTTACAGTACCATTGAAATCCAATATTTTCCAAAAAAAAACTTTTGAACTAAACCCATAGATAGACCCAAAAATCACTATAAAAATTCAGTTCAAATAGTACATGTTAGAATGTAACGTAACTTTACACACACATACTATACCTCCCATAAAACTCTTTTTTCTGATGTTCTATAGAATTATTTGAATATGACTCTCATTATATTCGTATATCATAGATTTTATCAATATATCATCAATGAATATCACCAAAAACTTATAAATGTACTCCTTCGAAACATTATTCATCATATCTAAAAAGATAGAAGGTGCATCAGTCAATCCAAAATGAATTACCATAAACTCATAATGTACAAACATTTTTTGAAATTTCATCATTAATATATCACCCTTATTAACCTTTAGTACATGATAACCAAAGAAGATATTTATATTTGATAACTATTGTGATCCTTAATGTTGATAAAATAATATATCAATGTGTGATAAAGGAAACTTATTTTTTATAGTGATGCCATTGATCTCCCCATAATTAGTGCACAATCTCACGGAAACATCATTATTTTTCACAAATAAATAAGGGGATCCCACTAGTAAACCACTAGTGTATATAAATACATTTTTACACAATGCTTATATTTATTTCTTAAACTCCACCAACTATACTTATTCCATTCTATAAGGATTTTATTATATTTTCATTACATCAGTAATGAGTTAAATGAAGAACTCAACTTTACAATCCAGTAGATGACTAGGTAATTATTATAGAAAAATATCAATGAATTTGATACCATCGGTAAATACTCTATTCTTATGATATTTTCCATATCCATAAATAACACTTTCTCTTCATCCCTAGTCATAATATCATTAAATAGAGTGTTTGGGGGAGGATTCAGACATGATTAATTTGATGATGTTTTCCTCTATATTAGTGAAAAACTTGGGTTCCCTTAATGTAATCCCTAGGATTTTTCTTCACACTGTTATCACATGTGGGAAAAAAACACACATATTTTCTTCTCCTTCTCTAGATTTTTATTCCCAAAACTTTTAATAGGCCTCTTATTCTCCTTATGTCACTTGAATACATACATCTTGGAGACACACTTTTTTATTTTTTTGGTGCATGAGACTATATATGCAAATGAAAAAAAGTTATGAGAGGAAAATATCCTTAATGAAAAATATATAACACATAGAATGATTTATCAACATATCTTTTAGGTCAAATATAATTTTCCACGACATGTACATATAACCTTAAAAATCTGAAAAAGTATTTAGCAGTATTTTCATTCACTATTTATATTGAGGAAATATATTTCAATTTCGTATATTTTCTTAAGAGGATTGAATTTTTCATAGGACTCCTTATTAAAAGTTCCTCATTTCATGTACATTATCTTATATTCATCATTAATTTTTGGAATTACAGACTTCAATTTGCTCTCATCTCCCTCCAGATGATAATCTTCCATAATATTCTTTTTCATTTTAAATACATCCCAAATTTAGAAATGTATTCCTCAAGGGATTGATCCATTGTACAACTATAAATAGATTACTTGTTCTAAAAAATTATGGAGGTTATTTTTACATGAAGTGGTCCAATATAGTTACAACATGTTGTGGATAAGTATGTAAACCTATATAGGTGACATTATTTTTCATAACCTAGTTCTACTACCCCAATATGGTTTTGAATAGATTATCCTGAACTGTATAATTATTAAATTTTCAATAGGAATATCCCTTTATGGACTGTGGGTGATTATATAGATGTCATTCCCCTTATTGGATTCCATCATTCTAAAATTTCATATACATAATTATCTCATGATATTTAATTGAAAAAAATACATATCTTGTTAAGTTCTCTAGATTATTATTGTTAAATATTTAGTGTTTTTCAAAGAACGGGTGCTTTATAACTCAGTCCCTAAAAATCTAGTCCCCTACATTCCCAAAAAACTTCCTCTTATACCAACAGAAACATCCTAGACTCTATAAAACCTATATATGGTGTTTAAATTATATTATTAGTATATAATACATGATTTCTTATAGCTTTGAATAACGTTTTACTATTGGAAGACTAGATACATTCATACATTAAATTTGAAAACCTAGAACACAAAATGACCATATTATGAGAATGTTTTTAACCATTCCATCATATACATGAAAATTACAAATATTACTCCTCCTGGTTTCTTGGGGAAAGAAAAAAATTAAGAGTCAGCTTACATGGTTAGTGATGTATAACATATTATATAATTTTTCATTACATAAACAAAAAATAGGTGAAATGGAAATAATAAATGAACAAAATGTATCCATAATAAACTAAAATTTAGGTAATTCAATATAAATAGAAATAAAAGAAAATCATGGATAATATTTATCATTGAACTCATTCTAATAGAATGTATAATTCCAGATATAAAAACACATTGTCAAGTCCCAATTCCAAAACAGTTATCCTTTTATTTGGATATATACACACCAAAACCCTACCAATTATGTCTAATTGTACCAATAAATGCCTCAATGTGATAGATACATTCGAGACCCACACATCACTTGATTATATTTAAGTTATTCATAATTAAATTATTTATGAACATTCATTCCATTCTATAAGGAACCTCTTATGGAATAAAACTTATCAATACATATAATCAGAAATAAAAACATAAAATACTTCCACATTCAATATAATAATGTTTATATTAAGGATAAAGTCCATTAATCAACTTGGATGTCATGGGGTATTTGTTTGATTTTAAAATAGTTGATTGAAAGGGTGACTGGGTTAGTCTTGGATAGACCTATTGCAATTAAATCATGTTTCTATATTTTTCCCAAACATTTTCAATGAATATGGTGGGAGAGATATTTAATGATAACACCCCCTTGGATAGATGGTGATTTGAGAATATACCTAATTGGAATATAATATCGATATACCATCCTTCCTACATGTATGATCATTATAGATGATTCCCTTGGTTATTTATAGAAATCCCCGATTGAGTATTGTTATTCTCTAATAATCAATAGTTCCAACCATAATTCCACAAACAACTTAACAAACACCATGAACTCACCACCAACCCTTATATTTTCAATAATATAAATACCATAATTATGTGTCGGGATATATTGATCCTCGACCAACGAAATAATTATTAACAAAATCTATAGGTGATAAAATCATATTCTGTAATTAAAACTAAAAATAGTTAATTGAAACCAATTTGACGAATAAATAAAAGATTTTTATTAAATTAAGAACAGAAACTCAAGAATTGTAATTTATTCAAGCATCCCCTTCCCCAATCTCTTAGAAAATTTTCCACTCCATGTGAAGGGTAATAGAAAATATTGATGGAAGGCGTGCCATCGTAAGAATAAAATGGAAAGGAAGAAAGCATGGAAGCCGCATCAGGTTAACATCCAAAACATTCCCTAACTAAAAATTGATTTTGAATCCCCCTATTCCATTGTATTTATAGTCCTATGTATCAATAACCTCACTCATATTGGAATTAATCTTATATAATTGTGAAAATAAATCCATTATAATTTATTCCTTGGGAACATGAGGGTTTATAGTCATTCGAATAATATTCCCATTATATTTTAAATCAAAACATTTCTTTTCTAGGAAAATACATCCTAGTTCCTAGTGTGACACATAGTATCACGCTATGAAATTTATCCCTTCAATTGCGGTTTTCAAATTTATTTACTTAATAACATAAATTCCATTTAGTTTCACATAATGAGTTTTTCATTCATGATGTGTATTGTGATTCTTTTGTGGTTTTGATTTTTTTTGTCTTGATTCTATAATTTTGATAATTTTAATTATAATTTAACATTTTTATGTCATGGGATGATGTTTTAATCATTAATTATTAACCATTTATCTAGATTTAAATCATTTGTTCTATATTTACATAAAACAATAAAATAGTATAATATCATAAAGATTAATAAATTTCCTTGAATAAAAATACATTTTATGTACAAATAATTATGAGAGAAATGTTTATGTCAATTACCCCACACAGAAAACATATTTTTCCTAAATAATGTAATCACAATTTGTTAATAATGTAATATCATTAAACTGATATTTATATTTCAAGTGAAACAAAACTAAAAATTTTTAAATGTAAAATCAATTTTCAAATGTTATGAAAAATAATTCATCCAACTACTAACTCATTACATAAAAAAATTAAATCTTGAATTTTACTTTTATTCTTCAAAAATAGTAGTTTCGTTTATACCTTAAAATTTTATTCCACAATTCATCATTAACGTGTGTTCCAATAACAATATACCTACCTTTGATTTCTTTTTACACAACTCTCAAGGTATTAAATTTAATGTATTTTTTATCATACAAAAATTACATATGACATACCATAGGGTTTTAATGAATCTTAAACTTCCACCTTGTAAATAAAGAAATTAAAATTAATCACAAGGACTTTGTATCAAAGTTAAAATGTCTATAAGGCTTAAGGTAGGTAGGTAGTGGAAAAAATAAGTCTCTCAATGTAGTTTTTTCTCTCATTAATAATACATGATGTCAAATGATAATCCCTATTGAAAGTCTACTATAGTGGTGAATATTTAATCTCCCCATTCCCCAAACAACAAAGTGGGCACGTGATCTAAGTAATCAAAATGAATGAATATCCCTTTATTTAATTTTACTTGTTCTATTATTTAAAAAAATCACTTTCAACAGTTCTTTTATGAAAAAACTCATATTCACAACCTAAACCCATATGATATAAAGATTATTGTTCTAGAAATGGTAATTTTTCATCCTCCCAATACCCAACTGTAATGTACTAACCGTAATATGACTAAACTGGTTCTCCAAGCTGGTTTTTCACAAGGACACAAGAATTATTATCTATATAAAATAGGTTGGATACTAGTAACGGGGGCCCAAGGTTTGTCTATAGAGATACTATGACATCATATCATAGTAAAAAATAGAGTAAATAACATGATATCATCCAAATAGGTAAATGAATAGAGTGAAAATGGAATAAATAAACTAAAATAGAATTATATTGTAACAAAAAATAATGTTCTATATATTTCAAAAAATCCATGTCATACATATAATATTAGAAACCCACTGGAACGATTAAACATGTAGGATTACATATAGTAGACTAAAATAATGTTTATGTATCACCCGTTAAATCCGAGAAAGACCACATACATAGAAACTAAGGCATTCTCAGGCTACTCTATCACAACCAAATTAATCTACATGATCATCTCTACACAATCATGAAACCCTAGTCCTCATCCCTATCCATTATGAAATTAGTGTTGAACTTTAAAGGCATACATAAGGTCTACACACAAACCTAGGTTCACATACAATTCCGAGAAATAATCTTAGTAGGACACCCTAATGATGAACCTATAAATATTTTTCCATATGCTCAAGAAAAAGAAATAATCTCAGGATATTTGATACATGACTAGAAAATATAAAAAAAATAAATAAAGTGAAACCACAGCTAATCTTTGGTTCCATGATCCCAAAAAAATTGATAATGTGGCATTATATATGTATGTGTGTGTTTGTTTTTATGTATATGTATTCCAATAAATAAATAAATATATTTATATATATAAGAGTAATGCGAAAAATAACATAAACCAATTGTTGTTGATCCTCTGGTCTATGATCCTAATATTTTATACATGCTTCATATAATGTCAAAAATGTCTCCGAATATGATCTTTCACTATAGGGGGACACATTTCCTCGCCATAGGATCACAAATACTCACCTTCAGTCACAAGTAATGATGGATTTCATGTGCTGACAGACACTCCTATAAAGATGGAAGCCGTCAACTATTACCTATTCCATGTGTATCAAGTATCATACATATGAGGGTATGGACCGAGCGCTATTGACCAGTGTGTCTTATTCGATTTTAAGGAGTTTATCCTTATAGTACACATTAAAATATAGACCAATATTTGCCATGAACCATGTTCATTGACTATGGAATCCTCTTCAATCCCACTGAGTGCATCCATAGAAAATTTGGTATAATATAGATCTACTAATGCCAATACCTAAGGCCATTGGCCATGGATTCCTCTTTGATTCCATCTACCTCATTCATAGAAAACTTTGTAAATGGTCCCATACTACCGCACATTGTTGATCTCAAACCACAATTCCCATCATAGGTTATATAATATGATTCCCATAATTCATCATGTAGGATTAGCAACGGAATTCCATGATGTATATATGGGCATCCCAAAACATCAATTTGAAGGATTTGAAGGCATGTCCTAGGAAGAACCACTATAAATCCCTATCATGTACTACATCATTTCAAGATCACCATCCAAAAACTAGGAATCTCCAATGGAAATCTTCACCTCATTAAAATTAAACAATCAAATTCATAAATAAGTGAGTGGGGGTAGTTGAACACCTAAACCAAGTAATACTCTAATTTTCTCTTGTTTTCACAATTTCTATATGGGTTTGATGGTAAAACTAGCTACCATATCAACCCAAACTCGATGTACTGGCTCAGGGTCAATCAAACAACCGTAATCCCACAAGTTACCTCCAATAAAAACACTAGAGAGGCATCCTAATTGGAATCCCTGAAGTTCGTACATAAGTGATGGAATTCTTATGAGAACCTAAAAATATTAATTAACCAAAATAATTCATCATAACTAAGTAAACATGGTAATCCTACAATGAATCCACTTTGTCAATCATAAGAAGAGGAATCTTACATGGGATCTTATGAATGGTATATTTTTGTTGAGTAATTCAACATGGGATCCTCAGGGAGAGTAAATTAGTGGATGGATACTATATGGGATTTTTTAAGTCATCATGTGAGCAATGGAATCCCATAGGGGACCCTTAATAAAAGTGTTAAGGTATAGTAATCCAACATGAATCCACTAGGTTAAAAGATAAGATGAAAATATGGACTAAAAGGGAAATTATTTGAACAACATACTATACAGATATCCCATGGCCAATATCAGATCAAGGGTCTCACTATAGGTTGTTCTAAACACCAAACCAATATATATCACTTTGAATTAAAAATAAAGTCTAATTTTTAGAGGAAGAAACACTCAATTTTATCCCATTTTCCCAAAAACACATTTTATTAATCCATTAATAACCCCAAGGGTTCCACCATCATGATATACATGGAAAATAAACTCAAGATGTACAACTCATGTGTCTAATTCTTGCTTTGGGGTTTGAACATAAAAAAACCTCAAAAGGAGTAGCAAGGGAGGAGTACACTACATGTATAACTTGGTACATATAATTTACCCTCGAAGCCCAACTTGGGCATGTACTTTAGGTGGACATGGTGTGAAACTATCATGTATATAGTGCATATAGCATGTACATGGAATATTCCATATATGGGGTAACTTCAAATGTACCCCACATGGCTCATCTAGGTATTTTTATTGGTCTTTTACTTCTACATGGTACCCGGGGCCTGGTATTAAACCTTAAAAGGCCATGTACCCCTACACGGGACATCAGTCCATGTACTTGGATACATGGTGATGTACCAGTACATGGAATTTATACCATATAAATGGAATTTTGTATGGTCCCAAACATTTATGGAGATGCATCAAACTCATTTATAGGTGCTCTTTTTCTTAGTTTTGAGTATTTTTTTGGGTTTTATCTTGGGTGTGTTTGGGAGACAATTAGGGGATTATGGAAGGTAGATGGGTAGTGAAAAGTTAGCACATGGTTATCGAAATCTATTCTCTCATCCATTAAATCATGAAAATATAGTAAGAGTGGATTCCCATGGTGGGTACATGGTTTTTCAAATATTCCTCCCTCTTAGGAGTAACCCTGAGACACCCCAATGTGAGGTTCACTATTAGGGTGCACCTTTAGGGGAAGTCATGTTCCTTGTATAGGAAACTATGCACTAAGGATTTTAAACCCCATGAAATTATATTAAAACTAATAGGAGCCCAAAAATTATACCTATGTTGACCTTAACTTGGACTTAAATAATTTCAATCAATTTTGGAGGCTCAATGCTATATTCATTTGCCTTCTAGACACTACTCTTTGTCAAATCAAAGAATAGATTGACGATCATCACATCCCTTGGTAAGATAATCTCCCATAGATTGGACTCCCATTCTTCACCAATAATTCTTCATCCTTTAAAGGGTTATTCCACTTTTTTAATCTAGATTTATGTGTTGTTACATGTAATTATTTTTCTATTGGATCTAGTTTTCATATATAGATCCCATTCATCAGCCTAGTCCTGGTTGTTCCACTTTGATTAGGATTTTCATTGGTGATTTTTGTCATTTATTTTTAGTTAGGTGTTCTAAATTAAATTACTATATTCTTTAATTAAAAATTGGGTATGTATTGTATAATTATCATTGGAATTTTGGAGAATTGAATCATTAATTGTAAAAATTAATTTATTAATAAATTTATGGGATCATGGAATTTATTTGATTTAATTTCCATGGGATGATAAGTTGGGATGAGTTTTGGAGAAATTGGAAGTCATGAAATTGTATTAGTTAACTGGTGAATTAATTAAAGGGATATTTGGATTGTGGAATTAGATTAATTAATAGGTGAATTAATTAATGAGATATTGGGATTGTGGAATAAAATTAATTAATTAGTGAATTAATTAATGGGATATTGGGATTGTGGATTTGGAACAATTAATTGGTGAATTAATTAATGGTCTATAAGGTTAAATGTTGATAAATGGATTAATGTTGATTTTTTCATATTATTCCATGCGATTAAATTGAAGAACCATGTTTATTGTGATAGTTGTAATGGTATATCTTAATGTGAAATGTTATAAGAGGGTTAATGTTGATTAATCGTGATTGATGTGATATATAAGATTTATGAGATATATGTGATATATCTAATATATGTGTGATTGATTAATATATGATTGGGGAAATAAAATGAGGCTCCAAATACCTATGTATGATAATTGGGTATGGGATAGGGACTAAGACTCCAAATGTCCATGTGTTATAATTGTGTGTGTGAAATGGATTGAGGCACTAAATACCCATGTGTGATAATATTGTGTGGGATTTGGATTGTGGCTCTAAATACCGAAATGAGATAGTGAGTATAGTAAAGAGACCTAGGATCCAAATTCCCATGTGACATTTAGTTTCGGGATAGGGAATGAGGCTCAAAATACCCACGAGCCGTTAGACATGGTATTCTACAACCATGAGTTGCATTGGAATATGGTACCAATTGGCCATGATATTATTTTACATGAAATGATAAATGATGATCCTGGTATTCTGATATGGTTAAAACACAGACATAATACAAATCATTTATTAAGGTTTTGGGTTTCCCCAGGAACTCAGGGGGTTTATGTGGTTAATTAACAAATAATTAAATGAGTTAATTCTTTACATTATGAATTTTACTTTATTATTTATTCAAACACAAACATTTTTATTCATTGAATATAATTTTAGATTCCATTGGTGGTGGCCTACTAAGTTGTAACGACACTCTACTCGGGTTATTTCTTAAGTACTCGAATAGACGTCGTGTTTGCAGGGTAGGATAAGGGAAGGATTACTATGTTTTATGGATGAATTGATATGGAGCCTAGATGAGGGATTTATACTAGGTTTTAGGACTCATTAGAGATTTTTAGTGCACTATTATTTTTGGTTATTCATTTAACACATGACACGTATTTGGAATGACATATTTATGGTTTTTGTTTGGGTATTCCTTTCATGATTTTGTAATAATTTTATATTTGTCTTATTATAGTTATGGTTATATAATTTGGTTATTATTATTTATTCATTATATTGTGATTCTTTGGTAAATAGGGTATAGAATACCCCTGATCAATATTAGAACCTCACTGCTATTTAGTAGTACATGGCACACCGGGAGATGTTCCTGAGGTCAAGTGACTAACTGGATCAGTGCATCGGTGTATGGCACATGGGTTGGGATTTTACAACATCATATCAAATTGAATTTCTTTTCTTTTTCTTATTTATTATTATTTAGAAATGTTGGATAAGAGAATTATAGTGACCAATGTAGAGACCTGAAGCTTATCGTACATAGACATTACATTACTTTTGCGGAATACTTAGTACATAACAAAAACACACACACAAGGATCGTAATAGTTTAGTGTCTTTGGAAACTCGGAACGTAATCTTCTAATCGTGGTGAAAGATCTTCAACATCTCCCATAAAGATCTTCCTTTTTTTTACCTAGAACCTTTCTTTATATCCTGGGGAAAAGAATACATAAAAGGGTGAGCTCAAATGCTCAGTAAGGGTAAACAAAAGAAATATCAATCACATCATATACATAAGAACATAGCTTTTGGAAATCTTAACCTGCAAAAGAGCTCATAATATCATAACATGGGATAAATCATATAAGTGAAAATGAAATCATAACTTAAAACATTACTCATTGTGGCATACACACATAATCATAGAGAATCATTTCTTGTTAGTCCAGACTCATTGCCAAGACTATCTTAGTGGACAAAGTCCCTTTCTGAATCGAGTAATCCTCGTTTCAGTCCTATTTCACTGAACCGGTATAACCTACCATTCCAGCCATGTCTATCTCATGAGATATAAAATCTTTACCCAATGCATTGGAGGGAGATATAGGTCCCACCCATCTTATAATGAATCCTTTCTTATGTGTGCCACATAATCATAAACCATACATCATCGCATAACACATGTAAAAAAATGGGATTCTTGAAACATCATGACATCATAAAACAATTCATATAAGATAAAGGAATTCATAAAAATATTTCCATCACAACATAATCAAATCCATGTAATAATAGGGATAAAAACAGAACCCTTTTATTATCTTAGATGGAAAATAATTTTGATAAAATACTTGAACTTCATTCTTGAGAAAAATATCCTTTCTACTTCAAAAATCAATTTATTTTCACAAAACATCATGCAATTTTAAAAGAAAGAGATTTTATTGAAAATAGCCATGAAATATTTTGGAGGAAGCTTCATGAAAATAAGGCTTTATAAAACCGTAAAAATCCGTTCGTGCCGTTTAAGTTAAAAAAAACATTCTTCTCGTACTTTTGTCGGAAAAGTCAAAAAGTACCTCGTACAAAAAAACGACAAAAGATTCCTTTCATATCTTTTACTAACAACTCACCGAAGGGTAAATTTGGATTTAAAAAATTGTAGGTGGATGGAAATAACATTAAATATTGAGGAAACATGGATTTTGATGATAAAATACACCCCAGTAACTTTCAAAGTACAAACAATCTCAGATAAAAATGAGATTGTGATATTTCCCTTACCTTAGGTCCGACTTGCTTTGTAAGTGTCCGAACCTCCTGTATAATGATTTAAATCATGTTATTGACTTATTACAGAATCATATTCATTGTTATGATATCATATATGGTTCACTTATGACATTATATTACCCGTTCTTTTGTAAATTCCATGTTAAAGAAGCGTTTTGGGTAAAATCGTTTCATTTATCGTAGGTGTTTTGACTTGTTGTTCTTGACATCATTATTACTTATATCATGATTTACTTACTTCCAGAATATAAAATATGATTTATATATCATATATATTCAGTATATATATATATATATATAATAGGTAGATAAATAAAATGAAAAACACCGTTCCTGGAGACGGTAGTCCGTACGTACGCATGAACGATGTTTTCCTTTCCTTATTGTCTTGAAATGGAAGTAAGTAGATGACATACATATGTATATATATACATAAATCCAGTAGCTTTATAATGTCATATATTTCATTATTATTTCTTATATATACATTATAATCATTCTTAAATGGTTAACATGGAGAATGAATCTCATCGCGTCGTGGAGACGGTATTCCGTACGTACGCACGAGCGATGATATCATTTCTATAAATATTGAATTGAATTGGAGTGGATTATACAATATATCAGAATCAATATGATGTTGTAATAACTATGTATAGTTATTCTTTACACCATTATACCCATCCATGTAAGGTGGTGGTGGAAAATAGATTACACCACGGCGTGGAGACGGTATTCCGTACGTACACACGCGCGGTGATTTCTTTTTCCGTAGGATGGATAGATGGTGAAATAGGGTTGTTTCATACTTATAATAACATATCAGTATATGAGTGATACTGATGTTATTACTTCATAATGAAACAACCTAAGAAGAAGAAGTGGAAGAAGAAATAAAGATGAAAGAATTGGTAACGGTAATTACCTCTTCTTTGAAGTGCCTATTTGAGACCTCCTCTTAGGGCACTAAAATTGGTCTTTGAGGAAGACCAGAACCTCTAGGATGTTTCTAGGGAAGTGGAGAGGAGAAATTGGCAGGGGTTGGCCGAGCTTGAGTGCTCAAATTGGTGTGAGGAGGAGGGGGAGGAGGTGTCCTTTTATAGGGGAGGAGAGGGGCACCTTAGGAATATCTCAAAATATTATTTTATATTAAAGTCAAAATCGGTTTATAATGGTTACAAAGGGTCTTATTTCGAAGATAAAGTTGGGATGGGTCGAAATCCTATCAACCAATAGGATTTAGACAAGTTTAGGGTATTATTGTAACCTTATCAATTAGATTTAACTCTAAGTTAAATAATTTAACTTTTACAGTGTATTTTTGTTTTCTTTCACTATATGGTTAATAAACTTACTATAACATGCCAAACGAACCCCAAATTGTATATTATTAATACATATATCCTTATCTAAGTTATTTGGCCGAACCTTAGATTTTTAGGAATAAAATAACAATTAATAATATAATATTTGATTTAAAAACTATTTTGGGTCAATTTTGACACTATTTGATATATGATTTTTGTGAAAGTCATAACAGAATTATATGTTCGAACCATGTTGATTAAATCAACACTAATATATCATAGTAACCTAGAAAATTAGTGGAATTCATAAAATGTCTTAAATTACAATTATTTTGGTATTTATATTATCAATTATGTCAATATTTTATTAATAAGATAATTACTGCATCATCATTGTGTCATAAATAAATTATATTATTTGATGTCTAAAAATTACAAATAAAATACCATCATGTAGGAAATCTTTTTATCTTTCTAATGAATATTTATAGTCGAATTTATCTTATGTATAACCCCATATTAAAAATGATTTACTTATTAAACTTTGATTTTAACTATTTTAACCCTTCTTTAAATAAATTAATAATAAATGTCCTAATCTAATCCAAGTGGGCCTAAATGGTCATATTTTATTCCTAAGTTTGTTTTTTGTCGAATTACACTTGTCCAATAGAATTAGGACATGTGTTAGGGTAATATTAATATCATATTTACCCTTAGTTACCCTATTTACTATTAACCGTGGTAAAAAAAGTAAAAAGTTACTATTCACCAAAAAATTATTTTCATCTCATTGAACCACATTTTAGTCCTTGATATTAACCGTGTCTCTCGTATTTTCGAAATTCCATTCACAGAAGCGGTAAAATTAAGTTTTATGCAAAATTCAGTTTTTTCACCTACCACTTAGTGGTTTCACTATTCATCAAAAAATGAAAGTTTTCAGAAAAATACCAAAATTTCACCCTAGGCTAATTTCGATATTCTGAGTCCAAAAATGAAGTCCATTTTGAAAAATAAAATTTATAAAATTTCAAAAAGTGGTTATTACTATTCATAACGGCTAGTTTTAATAATATTTCAATAGCATATCGTTGTTTAGTGAAACTCGGTATTGCGTATTACACACACTATCGAGGAAAGTCGCGATTGCGTGTAATGCAAGGCAAGTCAAGGATGCGTGTTGTGAAAGCTCCTTTTGGTGTAGCGTACAACACAAGACATTAATAAAATTAAAAAGAATATATATATTTTTTTTTATAAAATCTTGGGCTGTTACATTCTACCCCCCTTAAAATGAATTTCCCCCTCGAAATTCATCGGGGTTATAAATGGTTTACTATTCGAAAGTTTCTTTAATAGAAACCGACATCGTAAAAGGGAATACCAAAACTTGGCTTTAAAAACTAAAGTATGAAATGTAACGATTACCCAAATAAACTAATCACTGGGTTTCCACATAGGTGAAAATATGGATATGGAAGAGAAATCTAACCATCATGTTCTGATGGAGAGTGGTAGAGAACATGGCTATGGAAAAGCCAGTAATCACAAATCCATAAATTTGTGACGATCTAAGGTACCATCTGATTCATCAGGTATAAGAGAACTAGGACAACATTTTTGGTTTTCAAGATCATTTCCCTAAAGTTAAAGAATTTGAATTAGAATAAATACTTACATTATTTTGGTACAATCTCACTGTTGTTCGTGCCTTTAACAATTTCCACTTCATCTCTTAAATAAATGAAGTTGAATTTGTTATTCGTGAAGTGCTAGCAGATCATGTGATAGAATGACGGGTCATTCCATCTGTTTCAAACAAAAGGTTAGCAAAATTATATACATAAGTCGATCTATAGTGAGATTAATCACATATGGTTTCTAAAATGGACTTATACTTCATATATCATACTGCTTAATATAATAAAACTAGTTTCTACTAAATAGGGACTTCCTGTAGGTCAGTGGTAGGCGATAAAGGCCAGTCGCACTTCGGTTGTGGGTTCGATTCCTACAGCCTTGTCCGAAGCGATGGGCTGTCGCCCGTCCTGCAGGTTGTCCCTTTTTCTAAAACTACGTTACTATAACATCCCATCAATAATATCGAAAATCTTCTATCCTTAACCAATACTAACTTATGTCCAACATAATCCAGTCTAATCTTTAGGCTTATACATAATACTGCAGTCCACTCTCATAATATAGTGACAACGATTACCAGAGATTTAATACTGTCGTTGATCCCCACATATCATAAGATATGTCTTGTTGGTCACATTCCAAACATTCAAAGTCCTTAATCGTGTATTCTCTTGAATACCTTAGTGAAAACATGAGTGCAGTTAAAAGTTAACACTTTCCACATACCAAAATCCTCAAAATTCTATATACTCAAACCATGATATCACTTAGTCCTTATATCAATCATGAGCTCATGAATACTATTAAACATTTCATTTTCTCGTCTTCATTATGCACATATCATCTTATTTCCAAAAAATATCTCAATCACTTTGAATACCACATCAATAAATATTGCAATACTCAATGATACAACATTATTTTGGAATCCCATTACATAAACAATTAATCATTCCACCACATCGTTGTCATATTCAACATTGCCAATAGTGATCGCATGTGATTTCCCATTGTCCTTTGCCTTCAGTGGTTGCTCATGTTGATCATCACTAACCCTTGGATTAGGGCAATTATTAGCATAATGCCCCATTTCCTTGCACTTGAAGCATTGAAGTGTTGGCGGTGCGTTCTCTGCAGTGTTTGCTTTATTCACATCATTAGAAACCCTTTTTCCATTACTTCGACACTCAGCTGCTCGATGACCTTCTTTTCCACACTTAAAACATTTTCTAGTCCCTTTTAGACAATCTCCACCATGCTTCTTTCCACACTTTTTGCATAAGGAAACATTCATCTTCTTTTCACCATTATTCTGAGATTTCTCCTTGAACTCCATCTTTCGTTTCTTGTCAAAACCATGAGATGGATATGTAACACCAACTTCCATTTCTACCTTGATAGCACAACGCACAATTTCTTCATAGCTACTGAAGTCTCTTATAGCTAATGCCCTTCGAAGACTTGGTTTTAAGCCACTGAAAAATCGGTCAACTTTACTTTCAGGTTGGATGATAATTCCAGAAGCATACCTTGCAAGTCTTGTAAAATTTGCTTCATAGGTACCAACAGATTCATCGTGCCTTTGCTTCAGTTCAAGAAACTCTTTCTCCATCTTTGTTCGAAGAATACGAGGGAAGTACTTATTGAAAAATAAGTTCTTGAACTCGTCCCATTCCATAGACTCAATTTCATCCATTTGCCTTGTATTCTTAACAAGATTCCACCATTGATCAGCATCTCCTTCCAAACAATACACTGCTAGGATGACTTTATCATGTTCAGAACATTGAAGAACTGAAAATATCTTTTCAGTAGTACTAATCCATTGTTCAGCAACTAATGGATCAGTAGACCCACTGAAAGAAGGTGGACGCTGCCTAATGAAGGATTCAACAGAATGTTGCTCCTTCCTTTGCTCGTTTGGAAGTCCTGCATGATTCATAGCTTGAGAAAGTTGTGTGAGCATGGCTACAAGATTTTGCATTCCAGCTCCTATATCGTTTGGTTGCTCAGGGGTACAATCATTGCATTGCCCATCACATTCCGCATTAACACGGTTCCTTCGGGTTCCAGCCATCGTCTAAAACCCCAAAAGAATTGTGTGAGAGGCAAAAATCATGCTAGGGAAAACAACATAATAAAGGGTTAGTACCCTCAATATCTAACATTTTAGGTTAAATTCGAAGATCGTTAGCGCAATTCTAGGACTATAACCTATACGTATACTTAACCTTAGAGACATCCCTAGACATACCTTAGAAATATCTCTAGGGATCTCACTAACGTTTTCGCATCCTAGTTTCCAAAGGTTGACTAAACCTTTGCTCTGATACCAACTGTAGAGAACCGAAGCTTATCGTACATAGACATTACATTACTTTTGCGGAATACTTAGTACATAACAAAAACACACACACAAGGATCGTAATAGTTTAGTGTCTTTGGAAACTCGGAACGTAATCTTCTAATCGTGGTGAAAGATCTTCAACATCTCCCATAAAGATCTTCCTTTTTTTTCCTAGAACCTTTCTTTATATCCTGGGGAAAAGAAAACATAAAAGGGTGAGCTCAAATGCTCAGTAAGGGTAAACAAAAGAAATATCAATCACATCATATACATAAGAACATAGCTTTTGGAAATCTTAACCTGCAAAAGAGCTCATAATATCATAACATGGGATAAATCATAGAAGTGAAAATGAAATCATAACATAAAACATTACTCATTGTGTCATACACACATAATCATAGAGAATCATTTCTTGTTAGTCAAGACTCATTGCCAAGACTATCTTAGTGGACAAAGTCCCTTTCTGAATCGAGTAATCCTCGTTTCAGTCCTGTTTCACTGAACCGGTATAACCTACCATTCCAGCCATGTCTATCTCATGAGATATAAAATCTTTACCCAATGCATTGGAGGGAGATATAGGTCCCACCCATCTTATAATGAATCCTTTCTTATGTGTGCCACATAATCATAAACCATACATCATCGCATAACACATGTAACAAAAATGGGATTCTTGAAACATCATGACATCATAAAACAATTCATATAAGATAAAGGAATTCATAAAAATATTTCCATCACAACATAATCAAATCCATGTAATAATAGGGATAAAAACAGAACCCTTTTATTATCTTAGATGGAAAATAATTTTGATAAAATACTTGAACTTCATTCTTGAGGAAAATATCCTTTCTACTTCAAAAATCAATTTATTTTCACAAAACATCATGCAATTTTAAAAGAAAGTGATTTTATTGAAAATAGCCATGAAATATTTTGGAGGAAGCTTCATGAAAATAAGGCTTTATAAAACCGTAAAAATCCGTTCGTGTCGTTTAAGTTAAAAAAACATTCTTCTCGTACTTTTGTCGGAAAAGTCAAAAAGTACCTCGTACAAAAAAACGACAAAAGATTCCTTTCATATCTTTTACTAACAACTCACCGAAGGGTAAATTTTGATTTAAACAATTTTAGGTGGATGGAAATAACATTAAATATTTAGGAAACATGGATTTTGATGATAAAATACACCCCAGTAACTTTCAAAGGACAAACAATCTCGGATAAAAATGAGATTGTGATATTTCCCTTACCTTAGGTCCGACTTTCTTTGTAAGTGTCCGAACCTCCTGTATAATGATTTAAATCATGTTATTGACTTATTACAGAATCATATTCATTGTTATGATATCATATATGGTTCACTTATGACATTATATTACCCGTTCTTTTGTAAATTCCATGTTAAAGAAGCGTTTTGGGTAAAATCGTTTCATTTATCGTAGGTGTTTTGACTTGTTGTTCTTGACATCATTATTACTTATATCATGATTTACTTACTTCCAGAATATAAAATATGATTTATATATCATATATATTAAGTATATATATATATATAATAGGTAGATAAATAAAATGAAAAACACCGTTCATGGAGACGGTAGTCCGTACGTACGCATGAACGCTGTTTTCCTTTCCTTATTGTCTTGAAATGGAAGTAAGTAGATGACAAACATATGTATATATATACATAAATCCAGTAGCATTATAATGTCATATATTTCATTATTATTTCTTATATATACATTATAATCATTCTTAAATGGTTAACATGGAGAATGAATCTCATCGCGTCGTGGAGACGGTATTCCGTACGTACGCACGAGCGATGATATCATTTCTATAAATATTGAATTGAATTGGAGTGGATTATACAATATATCAGAATCAATATGATGTTGTAATAACTATGAATAGTTATTCTTTACACCATTATACCCATCCATGTAAGGTGGTGGTGGAAAATAGATTACACCACGGCGTGGAGACGGTATTCCGTACGTACGCACGCGCGGTGATTTCTTTTTCCGTAGGATGGATAGATGGTGAAATAGGGTTGTTTCATACTTATAATAACATATCAGTATATGAGTGATACTGATGTTATTACTTCATAATGAAACAACCTAAGAAGAAGAAGTGGAAGAAGAAAAAAAGATGAAAGAATTGGTAACGGTAATTACCTCTTCTTTGAAGTGCCTCTTTGAGACCTCCTCTTAGGGCACTAAAATTGGTCTTTGAGGAAGACCAGAACCTCTAGGATGTTTCTAGGGAAGTGGAGAGGAGAAATTGTCAGGGGTTGGCCGATCTTGAGTGCTCAAATTGGTGTGAGGAGGAGGGGGAGGAGGTGTCCTTTTATAGGGGAGGAGAGGGGCACCTTAGGAATATCTCAAAATATTATTTTATATTAAAGTAAAAATCGGTTTATAATGGTTCCAAAGGGTCTTATTTCGAAGCTAAAGTGGGGATGGGTCGAAATCCTATCAACCAATAGGATTTAGACAAGTTTAGTGTATTATTTTAACCTTATCAATTAGATTTAACTCTAAGTTAAATAATTTAACTTTTACCGTGTCTTTTTGTTTTCTTTCACTATATGGTTAATAAACTTACAATAACATGCCAAACGAACCCCAAATTGTATATTATTAATACATATATCCTTATCTAATTCATTCGGCCTAACCTTATATTTTTAGGAATAAAATAACAATTAATAATATAATATTTTATTTAAAAACTATTTTGTGTCAATTTTGTCACTATTTGATATATGATTTTTGTGAAAGTCATAACAGAATTATATGTTCTAAACAAGTTGATTAAATCAACACTAATATATCATAGTAACCTAGAAAATTAGTGGAATTCATAAAAAGTCTTAAATTACATTTATTTTGGTATTTATATTATCAATTATGTCAATATTTCATTAATAAGATAATTACTGCATCATCTTTGTGTCATAAATAAATTATATTATTTGATGTCTAAAAATTACAAATAAAATACCATCATGTAGGAAATCTTTTTAGCTTTCTAATGAATATTTATAGTCGAATTTATCTTATGTATAACCCCATATTAAAAATGTTTACTTATTAAACTTTGATTTTAACTATTTTAACCCTTCTTTAAATAAATTAATAATAAATGCCCTAATCTAATCCAAGTGGGCCTAAATGGTCATAGTTTATTCCTAAGTTTGTTTTTGGTCGAATTACACTTGTCCAATAGAATTAGGACATGTGTTAGGGTAATATTAATATCATATTTACCCTTAGTTACCCTATTTACTATTAACCGTGGTAAAAAAAGTAAAAGGTTACTATTCACCAAAAAATTATTTTCATCTCATTGAACCACATTTTAGTCCTTGATATTAACCGTGTCTCTCGGATTTTCGAAATTCCATTCACAGAAGCGGTAAAATTAAGTTTTATGCAAAATTCAGTTTTTTCACCTACCACTTAGTGGTTTCACTATTCATCAAAAATTGAAAGTTTTCAGAAAAATACCAAAATTTCACCCTAGGCTAATTTCGATATTCTGAGTCCAAAAATGAAGTCCATTTTGAAAAATAAAATTTATAAAATTTCAAAAAGTGGTTATTACTATTCATAACGGCTAGTTTTAATAATATTTTAATAGAATATCGTTGTTTAGTGAAACTCGGTATTGCGTATTACACACGCTATCGAGGAAGGTCGCGATTGCGTGTAATGCAAGGCAAGTCAAGGATGCGTGTTGTGCAAGCTCCTTTTGGTGTAGCGTACAACACAAGACATTAATATAATTAAAAAGAATATATATATATTTTTTTTAATAAAATCTTGGGCTGTTACAACCAAGGATGAACATACATAGATATTAAATTTTTTTTACGAATATTCCATACATTATAAAAATACATGCCTGGGGACCATAACAGTTTTGTGTATTTGGAAACATAGAAAAAAAATCTTCTATCCTGGTGAATGATCATCAACATCCCCCATAAATATATCCACCTTTATTAATTATACCTAAAACCGTTATTCATAACCTAGATAAAGGAAACATAAAAATGAGTGATCTTAGAATCTCAATAAGAATAAATAAGGGAGACATGTAATCATAAACAAGAACATAGCATTGTGAGAATGTGATCATAACATTATAAGATCATACACTACATATCAAATATTGGAAATATGATTTATGGGATAAAGCTTCATAGTTCTTATGACACACATAATAATGAAATAAACATCATGATCCATGAAATCATAACTAATCAATAATGAATTGGATTTGTAGTATAGAGACAAGAATGGATAATTTTATGTCAAGGTAATATATCGAGACCTTTATAACATGTTAGGAATGTGATACAACCTAGGTACCTACTATGGGATTGTTCTAGCAACCTTTGTATTCTATTTCTTTTAAGTTTGGGCTACAACTAATGTACCTTCTTGTTTCTAGGCTTCGACGACAACCAATATACCCTCTTTCATTAAGGCATGGGATATAACCCATGTACCTTGATGTTTTCTGGATAGGCCCACAACCCATGTACCCTATTTTTAATTCCTGGGTTGTAAGCCATGTACCAGCCTATTTTTAGGCATGGGCCACAACTGGTGTAATCTATTTCTTTTAATCTTGGGATACAACCCATGTACCCCATTAATTTTGGTCTTACTCCACAACTTTTATACCCTCTAAGCTCATATAGAACTTATCATTTCCCAATGTGTTGGAGGGAGATATAGGTCCACCCATAACATAACAAAATAATACAAACATGTTCCATTCAGAAATAAATCTTGCATCATATCATGACCCATACAACGATATGTGTTTCATAAACAACAAATAACCCTTGAAATTAAATGTGTTTCATGAAGATTTAATCGCATCATAACCTATGTATTATAGACAAGTTTACTAATTATTTCATAAAATAATATCCCAGGATAAGAAGTAGGATTAAAAAGAATATAACTAGTGGAAAAGAAATATATTTCATAAACATATAACCTTTGAAATAGAAATAGGTTTTATAAATATATAACTCGTGAACGATAAAAGGGTTTCATAAATACCATAAATTCAAGAAAAGACCATGTAGAGAATTAATATTAATGGATCCTTTAGATCATTTATTAGAAATGATTGATTAACATCAATGGATTTCATCTTAGATAGAAAATAATTTTGAAATATCTTCCAACAAAATCTTCTTCAGGTTAAAAAATTTCTTATTTGAAAAATTCTACTTAATATATAAAATCATTTAAAATAATTTTCTTATAAAATATCCTTAGAACTTAAAAAGAAGGATTGAAATAATTTTGAAAACCTTTTTTCACTAAAACTTTTTATAGAAACATGAATACTTTTTGAGTACCTTTTCCCTTGAAATCATATAAAATAATTATAAAAACATTTTAAAACCATTTTTCTTTGAAAACACATGGAAAACATATAAGGAGTGATTAAAAACGTTTTGAAAACTATTTCATTGAAGATTACATTAAAAACATATAAATAGTTATTTAAAAATAATAAAAAATTATTTTAAAATAATTATCCATTAAAAATATCTTTAAAGTTCATTTGATAATATTTTTTAAAACATTTTTTAAAATATGGTTTTGTAATAAAATAAATTTTCGATCGAAGATATTGATACGGTCATATTTTTATTAAAAAATATTTCTTAATTATCATAAATTTCATAGAGTGGGAAAAAGGTACTAATATATGGGTATGTGTTGAATAAATAGAGGATAAGAAAACTCCTGAGTTTTCTTGAGATATGGATCAAAATATTTCCTCAAAGAATCATAATCATAAGTAATCTTGAAAAGTGATGAGATTGTTTCAATAAACTCTTATCATTTGGTAACTTGGGATCATACTATCCATTTAAGAAACAGAGGTTACATGAAGAATATAATATAATTATAAGAATTATAGTCATGATATATCAAGTAAAATTGAATTATATACACTTCATAACGAATTTGGGTTCATAAAAACATGAATCTCAAAGAAGGAAAATTGAGACAAAATTATTTTACAGATTTGGTCACTTTTGAAACATTCACCCAATGAAATAAAAATAATATAGTGGATATGTCAATAAAAATAAATTTAATTTTAATATACATATTATACAATCATTGGAAGTAAATACCCAACACAAAAGGAAGGATTTGAAAACATAACATCTATCTCCTGGAAATAAAAAGTGAGATGAAATCCCCTTGCCTTATGTCTTGACTCTCTTCACACTCATTCAAATCGCATGTACAATTAATATAAATTTATTATTGATACTTTAATGAACCATATTTTTATATATAATACCATATATGGTTTTATTAGGACATTATATTACCGCTTTTTTAACCATCATATGTTTAAGTTTCACTTCAGGTAATATTCACTTTGTTTTTAGTATGTGTCTTAATTTGTTATATTGTTGGTCCTTACACTTATATCATTATTCTAGAATTTAAAAAATGATATAAATTTCAAGTATATATCTTATAAATGTATTATAATAATATTTATAATATATAATTATGAAACTTAATACACCATTCAGGTAGACTGTAGGTCGTACAAATGGATGAACACTATTTCTGTTTAATTATCATGTTAAGGGAATGTAAAAGAAATATATATATATATAATTATTAAATTTGATTTATTATATCGTATAAATCATATTTATTCACTAAAACCATCCATATTACAATCCATGTAGTGTATGAATGAATCATATCACTTTAAGGGGGGGGGGGGTCCTCATTTTTAAAAAGAAATTATCGTATTAACATAAAACGAAAAGAAAAAAGAAACGTTCTAAATGAAAATTATAGAATCATAAAGATATTATAAATATAATATAAATAATATATAAACATATTTTAAAACATAATTTCCTCCAGGAATGGTGGTAATGGATTTATGGAAAATCACTATTTCGTGAGGCATTAGTTCTCCATAAACATAAATAGTATGTTTGTTACCCATTATGTGGAGGTTTGTGTATGGGTAGGTATAACCATTTATAGAAAAACATCCAAGTATATTTATTATTTTGATGTTTTGATTTAATAATTTAATAAATAGATTTTTACTGGGATGATAAGGAAAATAAATGGAAGAACATGAAAGAAGACTTTACCTATTAATCGATTAACTCCTTTCGGTTTGCGCCAAAAGGCTTACTTGGATTTAAATATTACCTAGGTAAGGACTAGAGGTGTAAGGGAGGATTTATGGTAAGTTTATTGGTAATGTATTGACCAAAAATAATAGTTTTTATAGGTTTGAAGATGAGGAAGATGTGGTGGGATTTTATAAGGAGGTTAAACGACTCACTTGGAATTATTGAAAACACGTTAGTTATATATATGTTCTTACCTAAAAAAAGTCATACCAAACAAACAAAAATCAATAATGGAAGTTTTATGTCCCATTAAATTCCATAAAATGTATTTTTTAAATGTTAATAGGTCATTTGGGCCCCTAAGAATAATGTTTAGTCCCAAATTAAGCTTAATTTGACCCTAATCATTGAGATTAATTTTAATAGCTTTTACTAATATTTTTTGGCAAAAAATATTTTGATATTATTAAAATATAAATATTATACTATTTATAATGGTTTTTTTTGGATTTTTTAAATTTAATTCATATAATTGGAAAATTTATGATTAATGTTAATCCTGCAAATGGGACGAAATAAGGATTTTTTATAGTAGAAAAATGATCAATTTTTTTTAAGTTTTCATATTAAATTTAAAATATAAATTTATTATAATTACCAAAATTTTATTAATATATATTTAATTTAACAAATTTTACACTAAAAAAAGATTATATTTAATTTATCATTAATAATTATTTAATCTAAGAGGTTGTTTTCAACTAAAAATCATTATTTATGACTATTCATTAGAAAAAAATAAGTACTTCAGAAAAATTACAAAAAACCATAATAAGATAATATAAACATTATAAATTCAAAAATGAGGTTTATTTTATCAAATTTAATTTCTAAATTTTTATAAAATTAAAATTATTATTTTCCACAATAGGATATTAAATGTTGTATATTCGAGAAAATAGAATCTTTGAAAATAAAAGGACTATACCAAGGATCATATCATTTATTACAAATTGTTATCATCTATATAAAATAGTTATAAAAAATGTTTCAAAATTATTTATTACTATTCATATTACTATGTTTAACTTCTAGGATTGAGTTATCTCATTAAAATAATAATAATAATAATAATTTGATGTTTTGAAAAGAAAAATGGGTTTCGTGTAACACTCTCTAAGTCAGGGTTGCTCGTAGCACAAGCCACATCATTATTGTGTGTCACATAATCCAAGTCAGTATTTCATGTAGCGAAAGACAAATCAATTCCATGTGAAAGGAATGATTGAATTAGTGTTTATATATATATATATATATATATATATTACTACTTCCAATGTCATGTGAAAATAAAAATATCGAAAAGATAAATTAATTCAGAAAGAAAATAATTCAAAAAATCTTAGGGTGATACATTATCCCCCCCTTAAAAATAATTTCTCCCTAGGAATTCATCCGAGCTGTCAAAGGTTTGAAACATTATGGATTCATTCATAGAAACTTACATCTTAAAATGAATACTAAAACTTCCTATAAAAGGGAATTTTTGTACCACAACAGTAACCCAAATAAACATATAACTGGGTTTCCACATAGGAGAACATAGGTTGGAAGTAAAGATTGGACACGGTGGAAAATTGTAAATCCTTATAGGGAGTGATTTATGTCATAAATAACAACAATTTAATGATCAGTGAAATTTTTAGGGTCTCAAACTCATAAATCTATGATCATTGAAAATTCTCTTAGTTCAAAAAAATTTAGGTATTAGGGAAACACATTTTTTTATCGTTGTCATATCTTTGAGTAATTATTTTTTGACCAGGAATATAAATATATATACACACATGATGTATTTATATAAAAAAATCATTGTCTTTTTATGCTTTAAACTATTTATAAATTATCCACTACTTAAATAAAAGGATTTCCAAAAATTAACATTGATTTACAAATTACTAAAATGCACATTTCATAGATATGAAGGCCCATAATAGAAGAAATTTATAACTCTTTATCTTTAAATATTAACAAAAATAAACATGGTCAATACATTAATATATAAACATAAAAAGTAACACTACAGTTTCATCATAAATAATTATTCATAAAAAATAATTGTAGCGACTCGGGTTTTTGGTCCGGTCAGACTTTGGAATATTTCTACGAATAATTACAGAGCTAGGCGCGAAGACGGCGTGCGATTTTGAGGCCTGGTGTGTCCGAAATTAATTTTATAAGAATATTAAGTATTTTTATAATATGCATGTGGAGGGGGTGTGATATCTTCTTAACGGTAGCTCAGAACGGGAATCTGATGGCACGGTTGTGTCCGGAACGTGCCGTTTACCCTAGGCGAGGTGTAAACTTTGCGAGGGCGGGCCTGCGGTGAGAAACGCCACCAGTGGCATTTCTGTAAATAAGTAGAGAAGTTAGTGTGCAAGCGTCAGCTTGAATAACTTCTAAACGGTGCCTCGAATGGAAAATATGAGTCCTCTGTTGTGTTCAGAATGGCACGTTTACCCTAGGGGTGACATTACTTTTGTTCGCATCGAGCGTCGGGTCCGAGGCGGGTTTGGCGCCGGCGGGCGGTTGATATAAATATCAGTGCCCCCCATATCGTTCCTCTCAACGTTTTCGTCATTCTTCGCCGCTGATCTGCCGAATCGAGCAAACGAAGCGCCCAAGAGCTCGGAATTCGAGGGCGGACGTATGCAGCGGAAGCTCTGGAACGCGGATCTAAGGCAGAACGTCGGCGTTTCGCCCGCGAGGTAGGCAGTTTGAGTTTTACAATCCGGGATCCCATTTTTGTGTTGTTTTCCTTCAAATATTCGTAAGGGTTGTATAGTTCAGGTCCAACGCTTTCCAAAACATGTTTCGGATCTGAATTTGGAGCACCGGGGTTCTCCCGGTGGCTCCCGGAAGTTTTCCAATGAAAACCGGGTTTTCCGGCGACAACGGGCGGCGGCCATGGCGGAATCCGGTGACGGCGCGACGGCGGTTTCCGGTGGTGGCGGCGGCGGCGTGGCAGAATCCGGCGGCGTCACTGTGGTTTCCGGCGAGGCCGACGGTGGTCCTGCCAGGATTTTCTGTGGGTTTTTTAACCCCCATAACTCGCAAACCGTAACTTCGATTTGCGATCCATTTGCGGCAATGTGCTCCTTGCATCGAGAAAGACCTTTTGAACTATCTTTGAGGGTTTGAGGGTTCCGGATCGTGGCTCGGGATTTAGAAACGTCGTATAAACTAATATTATTTTATTATTTTACGACTTCGGGCCGTTGTAACTTCTACCCGAGGCGTCCGATTGGCGTGTCGTCAGTGGCATTGAGACCCTGATGGTACGACGGACTTTTTGAGATGGTTTTTGGGTGTTGGGACTGTGAACGGGGTGCGAGCCCCATGAGGCCGGGTTTTGGCGTTTGCGGAGAAACGCAGCTTTTTTCACCAGGAGTTCGATTTTGGCGGATGAATAGTCGATCCTGTGTGTTTTTCCGAGGGGATCACAATGGTACAATCTGTTCAATGAGTTTCGGAATCCAGGCATGGGCACCACCCGAGATGGCCTTCGGTGAATAGTACCTTTTTCACTGGGTGTCCGTTTTGGACGAGTGAGTAGTCGATTCCTCTTGTTTTTTCGAGGGGATCATCGTGGTATTGTCCCCTCTATGGGTTTCGGGATCGTTGTGTGGGCCCCTCACGGGCTAGCTATGGTGAATAGTGCCTTTATTAACCGGTGCTCCGTTTCGGGCGAGTAAACAGCCCATCCTGCATGTTTTTCCGTGTGGAATACAATGGTGGCCTTGGTTTTGTCCTAGGAGGTGCGCAGTGCGACGTTGTGGTGGGTCGCTCGGGTTAGCGACGTTTGGACCAGCAGTGGTTGAGGGTTCTCCCTTGTTCATTCCTATGAGGGTTCTTGTGGCATCACAACCTTCGTATGGGTTTGTGATCCTCTCGATGGGATGTATTAACTGTTAGAGTTGTGTCATCCCTCCGGTGTGCCCAGAGCTGATCCTCTAGCATCTTTACCCTGGATCAGGTTCTTGGTATCGCAGTGACCTCTTATTCACGGGTGGCGATCCCCTATCTAGCAGGTTAACTTCGTAGGGTTTGTGGCATCATCGGAAATATGATTCCCTACGTGGCGGGTCTTGCCCAGTAGGGTTGTGGAATCGTCAGATATACGATCCCCTACTCAGCATGAAGATTATAGTAGGGTTCCAGTATCATTGGTTATAAGATCCCCTACTCAGCTCTTGGTGTCATTACGATTGCGGTATCATTGGTTATACGATCCCCTACTCATCGCGTGGTTTCGATAGGGTTACGACATCGTTGGTTTGATCCCCTACATCATGAGTTGTACCAGATAGGGTTCCGGTATCATCATGACCATCTTTATATGGACAATGATCCTCTATCTGAGTGTGGAGATTCTGTCGAGCGCCAGATCGGGTTGTGGTATCCCCCAGTGGATCCTGGGTGTGATCCCCTATCAGTGAGAACTACGTATGCCAGATCGGGTAGTGGTATCCCAAGCGGACCCTGGGAGTGATCCCCTATCTTTGAGATATGTTTACCGGAGTGGGTCTTGGTATTCCCTAGTGGGCCCTAGAGGTGATCACATATCCGAGGTGTTTGTTGGTTATGTTGTTTCAGTGATGTTTCCTCAGTGATGTTATCCGAAGAGCGTGGTCTCTCGGGTGATCGTCTGAGATGTTTGTTTGGGACCCGATGGAGTGTATCTCTCAGATGAGTGTCATCTGGTATGACAGTGTTCATGTGGTTTACTCTCCTGGTTAGGACAGTTGCTGGTGATGAGGTCGGTACCTCTTCTTGCTTGTGGCCTAAGCTGAGTATATCTGGATTGTTCAAGGTGTATGTATGGGCATACACCTAAACTGAGCTGAGATGACTAGTTGTGTTTAGCCGAGGATGGTCACGAGATGGAGTTTCTCTCTCATCTGGGTTCTGTCTGGCTGGGTTGAGCGGACTGTTCCCTTTCAGTTTCTCCCTTGGGTTTTGGGTTTTTGGGGTGCCTACTAAGTATGTTTATACTCACCCCTACATGGGATTTGCCCGCACATGTTTGTTTCTTGTGCAGACTACAGGCCTTTTGACGGACTCCCAGGAGGACCTAGAGCAGGAAGAGCTTAGTGAGCGAGTTGACCGGGGTGTCTACCGGAGCTGTGCCGAGGGATCTTTCTGGCGGTTGTTTGTGGCAGCGTTCCCCTTCTTCAGAGCAGGATGGACGTTCTTTGTAGATTTCTTTGGTGGGCCCTGTTTTTTCCTTTGTACTTTTTCTATTGCACTCTGGTATGGGATATATTGTATTCATGCATTTACTTTTCAGTTTCTATATCTCTGCACTGTTGCATGGAGGTGTTTGTGGGTGTGTGTGTACAGGTACCATAGGCTAATGCCTCCCATGTGTGTGATAGTCTACTCGGCGCTGGTCTCCAGCCCCTGGACTATTGGAGGCGGGCTTGGGGAGTCGCGGCTCGAGCCCCGTTGGGTCGGGTCGTGAGAGAGTGGTATTAGAGTAGGATCCAACTTTGGGATCTCAGAGCGTAGTTGGTCTAGCTGTGAGTTTGGTTTGGGATGCATAGCGGCAGTGTTATGATGTTTGAAGTTCGGCATTCATGAAGGAGACTCTAGTGTTGGTGTAGCGGCCGACATATCCATACACCAGGACTCTGATAACCTGCCTTTCGACTCGGGACATTCGTACACTTGTCGCAGGGACATAACGATACATGCATCATATAGGACTGGGTTTATGGGTATTTCCTTTTCATTCTTGAGTCAGCTCTCCATATATACATTTTGACTGTGGTGCGTCTTGACTGTTTTTCAGGATGCCTCCACGATAACAGCCATTGAGGGTTCCACAGCATGATTGTGCTGACGACCCGCAGCTTGTAGAGGCTGTGGAGCAGGGCGCAGTTTCTGAGGTTGCACCTCCGGGTGGTATACCAGTTGAGACGCCACCTGTCGAGTAGCTGGTTGTGCAGGAAGTGCAGGACAAGGTTGCACGCAGGCTGAGTGTGCTGCACGAGTTCCAGAGGTAGCGACCTCTGAGAATCTAGGGTGATCCAGACCCCCAGGCAGCTGATGACTGGCTTGAGGCAATCACTCGGGTATTCTGCCTAGTGAGGACACCACCAGATCAGATAGTAGTCCTAGCGGCGAGCCTTCTGCATAGTTCTGCCGGGCGATGGTGGAGTTTGGTGACGCAGTCCCATCACGCGGAGACTCTCACGTGGGCAGAGTTTGAGCGGCTCTTCAGGGAGGAGTTCTTTCCGATGACGATGAGGTAAGTGCGGATCCCGGAGCTTCTGCAGCTTCGACAGGAGAGCATGACTGTGTCGGAGTACTCAGCAAGGTTTACAGACCTGTCACGCTACTCCCTGGATATGGTTCGGGACCCGTTCTTTAGGGCTCGGACCTTCGAGCAGGGCTTACGCAAGGACATCCGAGCAGGTGTGGTTTCCTTGTGCCTTCCCACCTATGCTAGAGTGCTGCAGTGAGCGTTGGTGGTGGAGTGTTTTCTGGATGAGAAGATTCCCCCTGTTAGTGCTGGGCACTCGAGGGCTGAGACTTTTTCAGTCGGATCAGCATTTGGTAGCTGACGACAGACTCAGGGGTCAGGAAATGGTCGACATTTCAGGAGGTGACCCCAGGATGGAGGATCTGAGCCTCAGGGCTCACAGGGATCACATGATAGTTTTGGTCAGCCGCAGGAGAGGCGGTGTTACGCTTGCGATGGTCGAAGTCATCTTACTAGAGATTGTCCGACCCGAAGTGCAGCTGAGAGGGAGTCGGTCGATGGACCACCTTTTCAGAAGCAGCGTCTCGAGCAAGGAGGTCCACAGGGTGGCGGACGTGGAGGCGGAGCTGGTGCAACAGGAGGCGGTGGTAGGCAGTACCAGTTTCCACCACCACCACCCCCAGGTGGTCCATTCCATGCTCAGGGAGCTGGTGGTCGAGGGCGAGGACAGGTGCATGCCCTAGAGGCAATCGACCCAGAGGCACCGCATATGGATAGAGGAATGCCTTGTGTCTTTTCTACTTACTGCAGTAGTTTTGGTAGACACGGTTCAGCGGTACTCTTTCCTTTTGTTTCTTTCTCGAGTTTTGTTCAGGGCGTTAGTAAGACCCTATGTGGGAGTTTTTCCACATGCTTTGAATGTGTGAGGTAGACAGATCCTTCCCCCACCGAGATGCATTTTTGTGATGCGATTAAAACAATGTGGGCGAGTTAGTGCCGCTCAAAGAAGATAGTATTGAGGTGTGGTGGACGAGTCCCTCTGACTTATGCATTCGGGCATGGGTGTTGGTTGGTGAGCTCGCTGGTGTGTGAGACCCAGTTGAGAGTCTGGTCGCTTTCCTTGTGCTTAGGGCTTTTCGGGGATGAAAAGTTCTAAGGGGGGAGGATGTAGTGACTCGGGTTTTTGATCCTGTCAGACTTTGGAATATTTCTGCGAATAATTCCAGAGCTAGGCGCGAAGACGGCGGGCGATTTTGAGGCCATGTGTGACCAGAATTAATTTTATAAGAATATTAAGTATTTTTATACTATGCACATGGCTGGGGTGTGATATCTCCTAAACGGTATATCAAAACAGGATTCTGAGGGCACAGTTGCGTCTGGAACGTGTCGTTTACCCTAGGCGAGGTGTAAACATTTCGGGCGCGGGCCTGCGGTGAGAAATGCCACCAGGGGAATTTAAGTAAATAAGTAGTGAAGTTAGTGTGTGAACGTCGGCTCGAATAAATTCTGAACGGAGTCTCAGATGGAAAATTTGAGTTCGCTGTTGCGTTTAGAACAACGCGTTTACCCTAGGGGCGACATTACTTTTGTTCGCATCGGGCATCGGGTCCGAGGCAGGTTTGGCACTGATGAGTGGCTGATATAAATATCAGCCCCCCTATCATTCCTCTAAACTTTGTTCTCCGTTCTTCGCCGCTGCTCCGCTGAATCGAGCAAACGAAGTGCCCACGAGCTCGGAATTTGATGGCGGACTTTCCATGAATGCGCAACAGATGCTCTGGTGCGCGGATCTAAGGTCGAACGTCGGCGTTTCGCCCGCGAGGTAGGCGGTATGAGTTTTACAATATTGGATCCCATTTATGTGTTGTTATCCTTCAAATTTTTGTAAGGGTTGTATAGTTTGGGTCCCGAGCTTTCCAAAACATGTTTTGGATCTGAATTTGGAGCATCAGGTGCTCCCGGTGGCTCCCGGAAGTTTTCCGGTGAAAACCTGGTTTTCCGGCAACAACGGGCGGCGGCCTTGGTGGAATCTGACGACGGCGCGGTGGCGGTTTCCGGTGGTGGTGGCGGCGGCGCGGCGGAATCCGGCGGCGACACGGTGGTTTCCGGCGAGGCTGGCGGTGGTCCGACCAGGATTTTCTGGGGGTTCTTTAAACCCCCGTAACTCGCAAACTGTAACTCTGATTTGTGAGACGTTTGCGGTGACGCGCTCCTTGTGTCAAGACAGACCATTTTAACTCACTTTTTGGGTTTAAGGGTTCGAGATCGTGGCCCGAGAGATAGAAATGTCGTATAAAATAATATTATTTTATTATTTTACGACTTCAGGCCGTTGTAACTTCTACACGGAGCGTCTGATTGACGTGACGTCAGTGGCGTTGAGACCCTGATGGTACGACGGACTTTTTGAGATGGTTTCTGGGTGTTGGGACTGTGAATGGGGTGCGGGACCCATGAGACCGGGTTCTGGCATTTTGCGGAGAAACGTAGCTTTTGCACCAGGAGTCCGATTTTGGAGGATGAATAGTCGATCCTATGTGTATTTCTGAGGGGATCGCAATGGTACAATCTGTTCAATGAGTTTTGGAATCCAGGCGTGGGCCCCACCCGAGCTGGCCTTCGATCAATAGTAACTTTTTCACTGGGTGTCCTTTTTGGACGAGCGAGTAGTCGATTCCGCTTGTTTTTCTGAGGGGATCATCGTGGTATGGTCCGCTCGATGAGTTTCGGGATTGTTGTGTGGGCCTCGCACAAGCTAGCTACGATGAATAGTTCCTTTTTCACCGGTGGTCCATTTTAGCCAAGTAAACTGCCTATCCTGGGTGTTTTTCCACATGCAACGCGATGGTGGCCTCGGTTCTGGCCTAAGAGGTGCGTAGTGTGGCGTTGTGGCGGGTCGCTTGAGTTAGCGACGTTTGGACCAACAATGGTTGAGGGTTCTCCCTTGGAACGTTCCTACGAGGGTTCGTGTGGCATCACAACCATCATATGGGTTTGTGATCCTCTTGATGGGATGTTTTAACTGTTAGAGTTGAGGCATTCCTCCGGTGGGCCCAGAGCAGATCTTCTAGCATCTTTACCCTGGATCGGGTTCTTAGTATTGCTGTGACTATTTATTAATGGGTGGCGATCCCCTATCTAGTAGGTTAACCCCGTAGGGTTTATGGAATCATCGGGAATATGATCCCCTCTATGGTGGGTCTTGCCCAGTAGGGTTGTGGCATCGTCGGATATACGATCCCCTACTCAGCATGAAGTTTATAGTAGGGTTTCAGTATCGTTGGTTATAAGATCCCCTACTTAGCGCTTGGTGTCAGTAGGGTTGCAGTATCGTTGGTTATGCGATCCCCTACTCAGCGCGTGGTTTCGGTAGGGTTACGACATCGTCTGTTCGATCCCCTACATCGCGAGTTGTACCAGATAGGGTTCCGGTATCATCATGATTGTCTTTATATGGATAATGATCCTCTATCTGAGTGTGGATCTTCTGTCGAGCGCCAGATCGGGTTGTGGTATCCCTCAGCGGATCCTAGGTGTGATCCCCTATCTATGAGAAATACGTATGCTCGATCGGTTCATGGTATCCCCCAGTGGACCCTGGGAGTGATCCCCTATCTGTGAGCTACGTATACCGGAGTGGGTCTTGGTATCCCCTAGCGGAACCTAGTGGTGATCCCCTATCCGAGGAGTTTGGTGGTTATTTGTATCAGCGATGTTTCCTCAGTGATGTTATCCGACGAGCGTGGTCTCTCGGGTAAGCATATGAGATGTTTGTTTGGGACCCGATGGAGTGTATCTATCAGATGAGTGTCATCTGTTATGACAGTGTTCGTGTGGTGTACTCTCCTAGTTGGGACAGTTGCTGGTGATGAGGTCGGTACCTCTTGTGGCTTGTGGCCTAAGCTAAGTATATCTGGATTGTTCAAGGTGTATGTATGGGCATACACCTGAGCTGAGCTGAGCTGACTTGTTGTGTTTAGCCGAGGATGGTCACGAGATGGAGTTTCCCTCTCGTCTGGGTTCCCTCTGGCTGGGTTGAGAGGACTCTAGCCTTTCAGTTTCTCTCTTGGGTTTTGGGTTTTTGGGGTTCATACTGAGTATGTTTATACTCACCCCTGCACGGGCTTTGCCCGCACATGTTTGGGTCTTGTGAAGACCACATGCCTTTTGACGGAGTCCCAGGAGGACCCGGAGCAGGCATAGCTTAGTGAGCAAGTTGACCGGGGTGTCTACCGGAGCTTTGCCAAGGGATCTTTCTAGTGGGTGATTGTGGCAGTGTTCCCCTTCTTCAGAGCCGGTTGGACATGCTTTGTAGTTTTTTTTAGTGGGCCCTGTTTTACCCTTTGTACTTTTGCTATTGCACTCTGGTTTGGGATAGATTGTATGCATGCATTTACTTTTCTGTTTCGATATCTCTGCACTATTGCATGGAGGTGTTTGTGGGTGCGTGTGTACAGGTACCTTATGCTAATTCCTCCTATGTGTGTGATAGCCTACTCAGCGCTGGTCTCCAGCCCCTGGCCTATTGGAGGCGGGCTTGGGGAGTGGCGACTCGAGCCCCGTTTGGCCGGGTCGTGACAATAATTATACATTAAACAAGGTATTGTGTTGGCTAGTGGTAGGCATGAAACCCTTATCATCCTTCGATAAGGGTTTCAAGACATGTGGCCTTTACAGACTTGATTAGTTGTCCCCTGACATATATTAGGTCTTTTTCTAAAATGAAAATAATATAATTTCCAAAAATATGATGGATATCCTTGATATAAGTTTAATCACTATATTTCCTGTTAGACAATGTTTTCAATACAAAATTAGTGCATAAATAATTCCTCTGATGTTTAACATAAACATTTCATGAATAGTTAACCTTATTACACTTCTCAAAAATGGAAGTCCAAAAATTTATAAATATAGTCCTGAAATCATCTTAACATGGATCCCTAGTAAATAATAATGTTTATCTTGGTTGTCACATTCCAAACATGTGAATACCCTTATGGTAAACTCTCTTGGAACTTGGTAATGACTGGAATTACAATAAATACTTTTGGAAAACATGAATGATTCATTATACCATAGATTACTAGTTATAGTCTATATATCCAATAAGTTTTACCCTTCATACATGATAGCATGAACCACTTTTCAACAAGTCCTTAATTAGTTACAAGGTAAATAGTAACGTCCAATTTACTCATTCACTCCAAATATCTTTTTTAATTTTATAAAATCCCCTTTATGGTCACGTGGTAACCACACACTTCAAATTTCATATTAAAAAAAATAAAAGGTTCCAAAACATAAACTATAGTATTCATAATGTATATTGACCAAATGAAAAAATCATGGATCCACCCAAGTGTCATCCCAAATACGTCGTATTCCGCATCATCCCATCACCATATCATCACCTCATTGGCTCATACAATGTTCAGCCACATCATATGTGTAGTGTAAAAGAGTAAAATATTTAAAATTGAAATTTGAAACAAACACCATCATACCACCTCGAAAGATAGACCACCTCACACCGCGCACCATGAATATTCATGCTTGTTAGCCTCGCCACCACCAGTAAGAACCATCCACTAGAAACTCTTGACACTATTTTAAGACACTATATCACCAAAAAAAATTATAGAACAACCATCATGTGCTTTCAGTAGACATCACCTTTCCATTATATCACATTCCAATTCTATCGGAACTAGTTAATGTGTTCCTATATATCCATAGAGAAAAACATAAATTAAATAATCCTTTTAGATGTCAATTTTCATAAAAATAATTCTTGAATCCAAATACATAAAACATTTATTATCCGAAATCATCATTCTTCCATTAGCAATGTCACGACCCATTCTCGGGGCCCGTGTCGTGACTACCCCAAGCCCGCCTTCCATAGGCTAGGGGCTGGTGTCTAGTACCAAAGGCGTAAATCCAGATAAAAGGGAAGGAATTGCCTTTATATAAGAAAACAAACACCACTGAGTACACAACCTGAAGTAATCCCTAAGTAAAATGAGTACAAAAGAATGTGATGGAATGTAAATGGGCCAGTATACAAACCCAACTGAAAGTACAGTACAACTGAGAGAAGAAAGTAAAAAAGCAGAAAAGTATAGCAGGAACCTCCAAGACATCCTCCGGAACTCCCAGCTGAAGGGTGAGTACAAATAGTCTCATCGGCTCCTCGAGTCTGGCCATACACTCCATGGACTTCCTTCCTGATAGTCTACCTCCGGGTACAGTCCCGCTCCACAATCCTCAACCACGATCAACGATGTCCGTCGTCTGCATCCAACACAACGTAGTGCAGGCATAGCCCGTACAGGGGTGAGTATACGATACTCAGTAGGGACCTCGAGACGCCCTAAGGTCTCCCATAACCCACGAAGGATAAACGATAATGAAAGATACAATCACAAATTCTCAACCAAATCTACTTAGGTATATTCCCATACATATACATAAGACATCAATTCCAGTTCTACTCCAACTCACGAGCCCAAGTTCAACCCATTCCACATAGGAATGTACAAACCAATCCACACAGGAAAGCACAACCTAATCTCCATAGGAAAGAAAGTCAATCATATCGATGATATTGATTGAAAAATCGGGACTCAGCTCACACAGATATACTATTAACGAAGAGAGGTGGAGATGATTGATGTAGCCTCTGAATCATGTCCTCTACCAAACCCACGTAGGATCCAAGTACAGATGACGTCGATGCCGAACCCATGTAGGATCCAAGTATAGTAACCATCGATGCCGAACCCACGTAGGATCCAAGTACAGTCACCATCATTGTCGCAGTCGCAGCCAGCTATAGGGTTCCCGCACATAGCACGCTCGATTCCCGGAGGGTCCGCTCCATGAGTGAAAAGGGTAGATACATCAAATATCACAAAGGCCAGAGTTGATGTATCAGAAAGTTTCGTCTCGTCAATAGGAACTCAATGTGACAGACGACAGGTCAATCAGACGCCCGGTTTGAGAGATATTGGCTTTTTCGTCCTAGGGGCCCGGTTGGGTTTTTAGCTAAAACTAACCCAAAAATACACCAAATATGTCCAAACCTCGAGCGAAGTATGCCAATAGAACCTTCTCTCTAAGAGGAATCCAACAAAGTCCACCGCACGTCAATCGGACATCCAGAGTTCATGTTATAAGCATTTCCACTCCGAGAGACCGGTTGGTTTCGTGATCGAACCAACCCGTCCATACCCAAATATCTCCAAAACCTTGAGTGTAATATACTGAAATGACTGTCTTGATCCAAATATCCCAAAGCAACTGACGATGAGTCGATCACAGGTCGATATCCAATGTTATGGGCGTTTAAACGGATCTATCCGAAGATAAGGGTTTGGGCCCAGTCCGACCTGGCCCAATACCCCCTGGGTCGGCCTGAACCGGGAAACCCGACTTGGGTCCGGGTCTAGACTAGTTGGGAGCCGCCCAAACCAGCTGGCGCGGCCCGACCCGGCATTGGCGGCCTGGCCCAGCGCAGGCGGCCCGACCCAGCGCGGGCAGCTTGGCCCGGCGCAGGCGGTCCGGCCCGTGGCTCGGTGCTCGGCTTGTGGCTGAGTGGGGCGTGAAGGGAGCACAACCCATTTGTCTCGAAATGGCGGACCCTTGGTGTCCCCCCCTAGTGAGCTAGCCGGGGGTTTCAAACCCCTGGTCTTTCGGGAAACGGTCGGCCATTATGGCTGGCCAGTTGGGCCACGCGGGACCCGCGGTGGGTCCCGCCTCCTAGAACGCCGACGGTCGGATTGGTCGGTAGCCTCCTGCTAAACTGTCGTGGCCAAAAGATACGGTTCTTCCCTGAACGGCGCGGCGCAACGGTGCCGCGCCACTCTGCCACGGCCCGCTCCAGCCGTCGTCCTTTTCATTCCCACGCTGTGCAACAACACTACGCCGCCTTCGCCGCAAGTTCAACGAGGATCAAAAAATAAAAGGCGAGGAGGATCACCTATGTTTGTGCAATCTAATTTCATCCTGTTATGTCGATAACAAGTGGAAATCATTTAATAATGATGTTTTTTAAATAATACTTGAATGAAGAATGAAACCCTACCTCAATTCAAGATAGTTGATCACTTGACGAAGGAAGGAACATCTTTCATTGTTTCATTAACGTTTCCGCAGAATGACGTCGTCGCTTTGGTAACATCGAAAAGAACGAATCCGAGGATGGCTTTGGCGTTCTTCGTGTTCTTCGATGAGGGAAAGAAGTGGAAACGTTCTTCACGGGAAGAATGAAGTTATTTCTCCCCCAATGTCTCCACACAAAAATCCTAAAACCTTCAAATAAAATAAGACCTAATCTTATTTTATTATAACATGCCAAGATTTTCCAATTTATAAAATTCAGAAACAATCTCACCTAATTAATTAAAATACTACTGTCTAATTAATTATGTGTTACGTTGGCAATAATTAGTGTGGGAGAGTTACATAACCTATGAGGTGGTTTAGAGGAGTTATGGAATGTGAGAGGTTCGGCTCGTGTGGGTTCCACCTCACCTTTAACCACTCAAGGGATTTTAGTAACTAGCGGGTCCCACCCCAACTCCCACACCTAGGATTAAACCTCTTAGAAAAGAAATAAAATTGTAACACAATTTTATTTTACTCTTCATTTAATCGATATATTTTTTACAACTCCTCCCATGAAAACTCAACTCTAATAAAGTTATTCTTAAGCAAATTACTGGCACTGCGGTTTCATCAGGGCCCTTAGATTTAGATTCTGAGTACCGGTTCAAAAGTTAGAAAAACCCGCTCGATTGTTCACTGAACGTACCCGAGCTAAACTTCAGAAATCGATTCCTGGCACACTGGGCCTCAGAATTAGGCGCCATTAGAAACTGTGTACTCATAAAATCCACATTAATTTTGGGAAAAATTTTCCTTGAAATTTACGGTCTTTAAATTACTCCCACCTCAGGGATTTACATCCCAATAAAGATACATCCCAAACTAGGGAAACAAATGAGTGTACTGTGCATGCATCTGAGCCTCCCGCTCCCAAGTTCTCTCCTGGAGGTTCCCATGCTTCCACCTGATGCGTACTAGAGGAATCGACCATCCACGTAGGACTCACTCCTATCGATCCTCAATCTCCACTGGGACCTCCAAAAAAGTCACCACGTCATCGACGTCCAGCTCCCTGTGGTCGATGATATGTGTCGGGTCGTGCACGTTTCTCCACGGATGAGATACGTGGATGACGTCGTGTACCCAATGAAACTGAGGTGGAAGAGCCAGGCGGTAAGCCACCTCAACTATTCTGCTATGAACATGGAATGGTTCGATGAAGCATGAAGATAACATGATGCCCTAGATAAACCTTCGTAGTCCACGTCGTGGTGAGACCCTTATGAAACCGTGGTCAACATCCTCAAACTCTAATGGTCTCCGCCTCCTGTCCGCATAGGACTTTTGTCAGCTAAAAGCAGTCCTCATCCACTCTTGGATGTTCTGAACCTTCTCCTTCATGTCCTGGACCATCTCTGGTCCTACTAGTGCTGACTCCCTAGGTTCTGTCCAGCACAGAGGTGATCTGCAAGGTCGACCGTACAGTGCCTCGTATTGTACCATCGCGATGGTGGAGTGGTAGCAATTGTTGAACGCAAACTCCATGAAAGGTAAGTGATCTTCCCAGATGCGACCAAAGTCGAGGAAACATGCTTGGAGCATGTCCTCCAGAGTCTTAATGGTGCTCTCTATCTGGCCATCCGTCTGGGGGTGAAAGGCGGTGCTTAGGCATAGTTGCGTCCCAAATGCCTCCTGCAACCCCTTCCAAAGCCAGGAAGTAAAGCGAGCATCTCGATCGGAGATTATTGACGATGGCACCCCATGAAGTCGTATGATCTCTTGAACTTATAGGCATCCCAGGCTATCCACTAAGCCCTGCTCTCTGATGGTGAAGAAGATGGCCGACATGGCCAGTCAGTCAATGATGACCGAGATGGAGTCATTTCCTCTTGAAATATGTGGATGTCTAGTCACGAAATCCATAGAAATTCCGTCCCACTTCCACTCCGGGACCTCTAAGGGTTGTACCAAGCCTGCTAGAACCTGGTGCTCCAACATCACCTACTATAAGGTAAGGCATCTCGAAACGAACTCTGCCACAAACTTCTTCACACCTTGCCACTAGTGCTGTTGTCTGAGATCCTTGTACATCTTCGCTAATCTAGGATGTACCACTAATGGGGAAGTATGAAACTCCCTCAACACCTCATCCTTTAATGAAACCGGTACCATGGTACATCCTCTGAAAAGGATGACATGCTCTCCTCCTATAGAAAAACCATCAGGTGCATGTCCTGTGGAAATCTGTGCACATCGCGTCTCACAGTCAACGTCCCCACCCTGCACCTCTCTGACTCATTGAAGTAGTGGAGGAGTGACTGTGAGAGACTGAATAAATGATTCCCCATATCTATCCATGATGGATATCTGTAATGTGGCTAACTGTTCTTTCGCCTCAACAAGTGGTTGAATGCCATTCCTACTGCTAAGTGCATCGGCTACTACGTTCCCCATTCCAGGAGTATAGACTATCTATATGTCATAGTCCTGGAGGAAATTGATCCATTACTGCTATCTCGGGTTCAGGTCCTTCTGTGAGAAGATGTACCTGATACTCATGTGTTCAGTGTAGACTGTAAAGCGCTCACCCATCAGATAGTGTCGCCACATCTTCAAGGCAAAGAACAATGCTACTAACTCCAGGTCATGGGTAGCGTAGTTCTGCTTGTGATGCCTCAAATGTCGTGATTCCTAAGAAATCACTGCCCGCTCCTGCATTAGGACACACCTGAGTCTATTCCCTGATGTGTCGCAGTAAACTACGTACCCAACGCCCTCCTCCAGTAGCCTCAAGAAGGGTGCACTAGTCAATCTATGTCTCAGATCCTGGAAGATCTTTTGACATCTATCTGACCACACGAAGGGTTTCCCCTTCTTCGTCAAAGTTGAATGTGGTGTTGCAACTCTGGAGAAGTCCGGTACAAATCTCTGATAGTACGCACCCAGATCTAGGAAACTCCACACCTTCGTCATGCTCCTGGGTGGCTCCCAAGATATAATTGCCTCGATCTTTACAGGATAGACCAAAAATCCTGCATCAGATATAATGTTCCCCAAGAATTGGAACTCTATAATCTAGAACTGACACTTTGAGCGCTTACTATAAAGATGGTGCTCGTGGAGTGTGTCCATTACAACTCTCTAGTGGTAGGTGGGCTCCTCCTCAGTAGTCGAGTAAATAAATATGTCGTCGATGGAGACCATGACAAATAGATCGAGGTTAGGATGGAAGATCCTATTCATGAGACTCACGAACACTTTTGGAGCATTGGTTACGCCAAAAGGCATAACCAAGAACTCATAGTGGCCATACCGACACTTGAAGGCCATCATCTGCCCATCCTTGTCTCAAACTCTTAGCTGATGATAGACTGTCCTGAGGTCTATCTTCGAGAACCATAGTGCTCCCATGAGTTGATCGAAGAGGTCTTCAATCCTCATAAGTCGATAATTGTTCTTCAAGGTCACCTGGTTCAGGCAACGGTAATCGACACATAGTCTCAAGCTCTCGTATGCCTTCTTGGCGAACAAAATCGGGGAAGCCAAGGGTGAAACACTATGTCAAATGAATCCCTTGACCTGCAAATCCTCAAGCTGTACTCGTAGCTCACGAAACTCATAAGTAGACATCTGATATGCTGGTGTAGATATCGGTGTTGTCCTGGGTTATAGGTCAATAAAGAAGTCTACATCTCTCTGAGGATGTAGTCCTAGAACGTCGTGAGGAAAAACGTCTGCATACTGATCCACCACAACAAGAAAACTCGGACTCCGCACTTCAACTTCTCCTAGGATGAGGCTATCCAACTGATGAGTGATTGGCTATCCTCTCCTCTACGTGAGTCCATCTTGCGCTGCAAAGGCTCTCTTCTCGCCGGTGAAGGTGAAAATTCTCCCATCGTTGCAAACACCCTGCACCTTGCGCCTAATATAGGCGAACTAAACATGGACCATTGATAACCAATCCATGCCCAAGATGACTTTGTAAGGCCTCGACACCGCTACATGAAGATCCCAGCCGAATCTCTCACCTCTGAGAGTAAGTTCATACTACTTGAACCAGTGTGTAATCATAAAGTCTACTCTCGTAGAAGTATCTAGCCTTAAAGATCGAGCCAACAGCTCCATCAGAATCTTCGAGCCCCGAACAATGGAAGTGGAAATGAAAGAATGGCTCCTTCCTGTGTCTATAAGAACTATTTTAAGGGTGGATTAGACATAGATAGTACCTCGATTCATCTCAGGTGCGCCGTGGACATAGGCCTCCACTGCCTGAAGCTGAGCCTTCCTCTGCCCGCCAGCTCCCAGTGGTCGAGGTGGACCTACTAGTGGTGGTGGTGGTAGAGCTCCAAAGTCTCCTCTACCACCTGCTGCTCGACCAACTCCTCTACCTAATCCTCCTACTCCCTTAGGACCGCCACGGTCGAACCTCTGCCTCTTCTTGGGTGGTCCCTCAACTATCTGCTACTCTTCTACATGGTGGGTTGGGCAGTCATGAGCCATGTGGCCCTGCCCGCCACACGCATAGCACTGCCTGCCACATGTATGACTGGCTCTACTGTGTGTGCCCCGCACCTCTGAGCCAGTATCCTGAGGTATCCCAACTGATGGTCTGGTCTTCTTGGACCCCTGTGACATCTGTCGACTACATGATGCAGAAGACTCGGCTATGTGCCGCCCTATGGTTGGCCTCGATGCTGGTGTAGGCTCAGCATGAAATTTCTCTACAAGAAGGGATCGATCCAGTACTCTTGCATGTTTCAGAATACTAAGGGAGATCATCAATGACCTGATCTCATGCCTCAGTCCCTGCTTGAAGGTCTGGGCCCAGAATAATGGGTCTCATACCAAGTTCGTGGAGTAGCGCGAGAGATCGGTATATCTCAACGAGTACTGGGATACTGTCATACGTCCCTTCCGCAGCTGTAGTTGCTCCAGAATGTGCACTTCACAGAGGGTGGCTGGAACGAACTATGAGCGGAAGAGGATCTCGAATTACATCCAACAAAGAGATGCATCATCGTGCACCTGGAGCATCAGACTCCACCATCTACCTGCTGCCGCGTGCAGAAGGCTTGCTGCAAGGATCACAATAAGATATGCTGGTGTCCTTACCAATCTAAAAACTCGAACAACAGCCTCCAGCCAGTCATTGGCTTCTTGAGGGTCTATCTCACTATGGAACCTGGGGGTTCTTTGACGCTAAAACATGTGCAGTGCACTAAGGTGATGTGCACTCTCAGCTGTTGGGGCTGGTGGAATCGGTGGCTCGGCGAGTAGAGGTACCGCTAGTGCCTTTGCTATAATAGGGCCCTAGACCGAGGCCTCGTCACTTGGTGGGCTTCCGTCTCGCACAATGCTTGGAACCCTAGCAGGATACCATCGTGGGGCCATCTGGAAAATAAACAAGTGTGCCATGGTCAATACAGTGTACCTGGTTAGCTGACACAAAGTAATCACAAAGAAAACTTTTAAATACACATGCAATCAATGTTTTCATGCTATGAGTCAAAAATCAGGAGTCAGGGTCCTGGTGTATGTATTGGTCGACCGCTGCACCAACACTGAACTCCCTAGACTGATAACCACACTCAATACCCTTAACAGTATTTTTTTCACATAGACGAAATTATCAGAGTCCTAAGTTCTACAGTAGAACCGACTCATCTAATACCAATTTGTCACGACCCATCCTAGGGGCTCATGTCGTGACTACCCCAAGCCTGCCTTCCATAGTCCAGGGTTTGGCGACTATCACGAAAGGCGTAAATCCCGATAAAAGGGAAGGCATTGCCTTTATAAAAAAAAACAAACACCAAAGAGTATGCAAGTTGAAGTAAACACTATTTAAACTGAGTAAAAATTTAAGTACTGGAATGTAAATGGGATAGTATACAAACCCAACTGAAAGTACAGTACTGCTGAGAAAAAAAGTACAATAGATGAATAGTAGAACAATAGCCACCATGACTTCCTTCGGGACTACCACTTGAAGGGTGAGTACAGATAGTCTCGTCATCTCCTCAAGTCTGGCTGTCCACTCCGTGTACGTCCCGCCTGATAGTCCACCTGTGGGTACAGTCCCGCTCCACAATCCTCAACCACGATCAGCAATGGATGTCTTCTACATCTAAAAAAATGTAGTGCGGGCATATCCCATGCAAGGATGAGTATTCGATACTCAGTAGGGACCCCGAGATGCCCGAAGGTCTCCCATAACCCACGAAGGATAAACCACAAGGAAAGATACACTGACGAAGTATCAACCAACTCTACATAGGTATATGCCCATACATATACCTAATTCATCAATCCAAGTTCTGTTCCAACTCACGAGCCCAAGTTCAACCCAGTCCACACTGGAATGTACAACCCAATCCACACAGGAAAGCACAACGCAATCCACACAAGAAAGTAAGTCAATCATATTGAAGATATTGATTGAAAAATCAAGACTCAGCTCACACAAGATTACTGTTCACAAATAGATGAGTAGATGATTGATGTATCCCTTGAATCATCTCCTCTTCTGATCACACGTAGGATCCAAGTAGAGATGTCATTGCTGCCAGACCCACGTAGGATCCAAGTATAGATGTCGTCGCTGCCAGACCCACATAGGATACAAGTACACTAACCATCGCTACCGAACCCATGTAGGATCCAAGTACATTCTTCATCGCTTCCAAACCCACAGATGATCCAAATACAGTCATCCTCACTGCTTAACCCACGTAGGATCCAAGTACAGTCACCATCACCATCGCAATCGCAGCCAGCTCTAGGGTTCCCGCACATAGCACGCTCGATTATGGGAGGGTCCGCTCCACGAGCCAAGGGTGTCAATACATAAACTGTCAAAAATTCCAGAGTGGATGTATCAAAAAGTTCCTTCTGGTCAATAGGAACTCAATACGATAGACAACGCGTCAATCAGACGCCCGGTCTGAGAGATATTGGCTTTTTCGTCCCAGGTGCCCGGTTGGTTTTTTAGCTAAAACCAACCTGAACATACTCTAGTGGCGTCCAAACATTGAGCTAAGTAATAAAAAAGAACCTTCTCACTAAGAGGAATCCAAAAATGTCAACATCACATCAATCAGACGTCTGGAGCTCACGTTATAAGAGTTTCTACTCTGAGGGCCCAGTTGGTTTCATGTTCGAACCAACCCATCCGTGGCAAAAGTTTTCCAAAACCTTGAGTGTAATATACAGAAACGACCGTCTCGATTCAAGGATACCAATTCAACTAACAGTGCATCGATCGGAGGTCCTTAGCCCATGTTATGGGTGTTTAAACGGATTTGTCCAAAGATAGGGGGTTCGGGCCCGGTCCGACCTGTCCCAATACCCCATGGGTCGGCCAGAACCAGTTCTACCCAACCCAAGTCCGGGACCGGCCCGGCTAGGTGTAGCCCGGCTTGGTTGGCACGGCCCAGCCCAGAGCTGCCGGCTCGGCCCTGTGCGGGCGGCCCGACCCAGCGCTGGCTACCCGGCCCTACGCTGGTGGCCTAGCCCGGCGCGGGCGGTCGGGCCCATGGTTGGGCGCTCGGCTCTTGGCCAAGTGGGGCACGAAGGGGGTGCTGCCCCATTTTCTCGAAATTGTGGACCTATGGGGTCCGCCCTAGTGAAATGTCTAGGGGATTGAAACCCCCGGTCTTCCAGGAAACGACCGACCATTATAGCCGGCCGGTTGGGCCACGCGGGACCTGCGGATTGTCCCTCATCCTGGAACCCCTGCGGCAGGCTTGGCTGGTCGCCTCCTATTGAGCCGCCGCGGCCAAAGGCCATGGATCTTCTCCGACTGGTATGATGCGACGATGTTTTGCCCCTCTTCCGCGGCCTGTTCTTGGTCGCGGCCTCCATTGGTCTCACCGGGGTGGCGCGATGGCACCACGCACCTCCGTCGCGGCCCGCTCCGTCCGCGTTCCTTTTCGTTATCGTGCGGTGCTATGGAACCATGAAGCCTTTACCGCAAGTTCAATGAGGATCAACAAATAAAAGTGGAGGATGATCGGCCGTGTTTGTTTGGTCCGATCTCCTCCAGTTATATTGAGAACAAGCAGCAATCATTTAACAATGAAGTTCGTTAAATAATACTTGAACGAAGAATTAACCCCTACCTCAATTCAAGAAGGTTGATCACTTGACCAAGGAAGGAAAATATTTTGTTGTTCCATTCACGTTTCCATGGAATGCCGACATCGCTTTGTCAATGTCGAGATGAAAGAAGCTGAGGTTGGCACCGACATTCTATGCAGTCTTCGATGAGGGAAGGAAGTGAAAACGTTCTTCGCGAGAATAATGAAGTTATTTCCCCCCCCCCCAATGTCTCAACACTAAAATCCAAAAACCCCCAAATAAAATAATACTTACTCATATTTTATTTTAACTTTCCAAGGATTTTAAATTTACAAAATTTGAAAACAAACTCACCTAATTATTTAAACTAGTTTTGTATAATTAATTTGGTGTTATGTTGGAAATAATTGTTGGGAAAAAATCCTTCTAGGTATCATTGAAGCATTTTTGAGGTGATTGTGTTTGTTGACAAAGGGGACATCTGAGTTGTGATTGTTGACAAAGAAAAACAATGACATACAAATTTGTTGACAAAAAGGATTTCATAGTGGAATGTCGAGTTCAAGAGCTGAGGTCAATGATCCATGTTTGATTCAAGAACGTCGATACAAGGAATGGATGATCAGGAGGTGGTTCAAAAGAACAGATACAAGTTGGCAAAAGGACTTGCGCGCCGAGGACTTGGAGAATAGGAAACATGCGCGACATATGTTTTTCAAGATCATGAGATCAAAATATGGCTAAGGAAATAGGTTCGCACAAGTTTGGGAGTTGGTCGTGCAAGTGTCTAAAAGGAGAGAAGACTTGCGCGCCGAGACTGGGTCGCGCAAGTGACTTGTGCGCCATCGCGCAGGGTGGTCAATATGACTATAAATACTGGGCCACCCCTCCTCATTTTCTACCGGAGTTCAACTCTTTGTGAAATCAGAGCTCCCGTCGCGCAGGTGTGGTGGTCGCGCAGGTGGTGTGTGTGGTCGCGCAGGTGAAGTTGCGCGCCAGTGGTTGAAGTTGTGCGCCGGTTTTAGAAGTTGCGCGCCCGTTGGCTGTTGCACGCCAATATTGGTTTGGGTGTAAAAGGAAGAGAGTCGTGCAAGTTTGGAGTTGAGGAATCTTGAGTCGCGCAAGTGTCTGAGGCATACTTGCATGCCCGTTGTGACTTGCGCGCCGATACTTGTGCGCCGAGATTGACTTGCGCGCCAAGTAAAGTTTTGTTCCAGCGGTGCTTCTCGGACTGCGTGGAAGCTGGTACATTGCCCGATACCATCGGTGCAAAGAGATATTCATCTACGGATGAAAGTTGTAATTCAACAGATCATCTACACATAGAGAAAGATGCATTCATTCATGCAAATGAAGAGACCTACAGGTATATAAAATGTGAGTGGATTCTTTCCAAGAGCAGTGAGATTAGGAAGAGGAAGAAGGTGATCCTCTCCACCGGCATTGAGCGAGAGAGAGAGAAACAGGGAGTGACCCTTGGGAAAGCAGTGAGCTGAACCTAAACTTGTAAAGGCAGTTAGCCTAGGAATAGAAGTGATCTAGCCCGAACATTGTAATCCACAGTTAGTGAGGTTTAGTGGAATTGGTATGACCGGAAACTTGTCGGCGTATGCTCCTTGGATGTAGCCCATTGCGGTGAACCAAGTAAAATTGTTGTGTCCTGTGCATGGTTTACTTTCTGTTTACATTGTGCAACAGGAAAGAGAGAGAAGAGTCTTTTTCTTGACCGCAAATCAAGATCAGAACGGGCATTGATTTTTAATTAGTCATACCCTGATTCACCCCCCCCCCCCTCAGGGTATTCAGCCTTGTGGACCTAACAA